>VWZI01023933.1:136037-152969 GCA_013396835.1 Psilopogon haemacephalus | reverse complement strand
TGGTCTTTGAATAGAAATTTTCACAAGGGTCAGGAATACTGCTCTTTGGCAAAATAACTCACAAAAGTGCTGTAGAATAGCTAATATTTTCTGATTTATTAAAAGCAAAAAAAAAAAAATTGAAGCTATTTCAGTAATATTTAAGACCACATAACCTAAAAAAACAGCCACCATAATCCCAGACAATCTTCTTAAACTTCTTCCACGCCAATTCCCATNAGCAGTTACCTGCCCCCCCACCCTTTGATATAACCCAGGCTAGAATTCAGACCAGCTGGAAGTTGGTAAATGAAGCTTTATATTTACAGCAATACTCAATATACAAGCAGATATTTACAATGTATAACAGATATTTATAGATATATACAGTGAAAAAGTAATACAGAAACACCACACCCCTCCCAGAGATCAAAATCCCTAAGAGGGGTTTTCTAACCACCCCTACCACCTTTGCCCCTGTGATGGTTTGATCTAATTGGAGAATTTGAGTGAGAAATTAGACTATTGGCTGAGAGAGGGAAACACATTATGTCACTTCACCCAGACCTTTACTGAGAAAGAAAAAAAAAATGTTTTTAAATTAATGTACCCAAAACACTAGATATCAGAGGGTTTCTGACCGCTCTGGCTGTGGCTGCTCTTTGCATGGTTTCCTTTGTCTCTCTGTCTTGGTAGCTAATTCAAAGTAATTATACTAAATACTTTCCTATTACTAATCCCCCTGGCTGATCTACTTCAGCTTATCTGCAGCATCAACAGGTGGTGAGATAAGACTGGGGAAGGGGGCAAAGGTGGTAGGGGGTGGTTGGTTACCCTCTCTTGGGGATTTTGGTCTCTGGGAGGGGTGTGGTGTCTGTATTACCTTTTCATTGTATATATCTGTAAATATCTGTTATACCTTGTAAATATTTGCTTGTATATTGTGCATTGCTGTAGATATAAAGCTTCATTTATTAACTTCCAGTGTCCTGAGTCCTAGCTGGGGTTCATAAAACGGTGAGGGGTCAGGTAACTGCTAAAAAACCCACACCAGCAGATAGGCGGAGGTAGATTAGCTACAAAAGGCAGGGAAATGGAGCCATGCAAGGAGAGCAGCCACAGCCCAGACAGGCCTGGAGCAGTCTGAGTTATCTATATTTGGGTTACAACTCTTAAAACATTTTTTTTTCTTTCTTAGTAGAGCTCTGAGGGAAGTAGCATCATCTGTTTTCCTCTCTCAGGCTATAGTCTATTTTTCTCACTCAAATCCTCCAATTAGCTCAAACCAGCACAAAAATAAAGGTCCCAGCTTTGAAAACAATTACACCTGAGCTTCATTTTCAGCATATGTAATCCAAATTCCTTCATAGGATTGTCTGCTCAAACCCCAAAGTCCATTTAAATGATTGCAGAACTAATGCTTCGTTCTCTAACAATGTTGTATTTTCCTTGATTTGTTTGTCTGTTCCAGATTTCAGAACGTGCTTTCACTTTTCTATAAAATTATCTGCTGATTCTTTATCACTGTGAAAAAAATAATTAATTTTCTAACCATATGGAACATTTCCTACAGCTTTTAAAATATTTTAATATTGTTACTGTAATTCATAATGTGTTTAATAATGTGATTTTGAATAAAATAAACTCTCTTGTAAAAGATAATACAAAACATAGTAAGGACTTTTAAAAGAAATTTTCTTATCAAGAAATCAGACATGACAGTACATTTATGTTCATTCTTGGATTATTCTTGGATTATAAAAGTCTCTTGCTTTTCAATACAGTAACATTAAACTGAGATTAAAACTAGTTAGCTGATCATATGGTCTATTGTCTTACTAATGAAAATAGTTTCTTCACCTGAGAATTTGCTTTGCCTCATTTCTTTGTTCTCATGCATTTCCTTGTCCCATGCTTATTCCTACTCTTTCACAGTTCTATATCAGTGCTTTTTCTTTAAGTAACCTGCACTCTCTTATGTTTCCCTTTCCCCTCTGAAATGAATAAAAATTGGGAAATACATTTTAAACAAGACCTCCACCTGGAGTAAATAACTGATATCAGTGGAATTACATTGCAACAATTATTTAATTCACTCTGGTTACTGTTTAGGCAGGACTCAGCCCAGGAGAGGCAAATAAATCCAAAGTTCATCCTGGGAAAATTGTGGAACACAAGTAATGCTGTATACATGAAATGGAAAAGTTAACTATATATGTATAATGGTTGGTTAGCAATGTGTTTTGCTGGAAGGACTTATTTTTATTTTCTTTCAGGGGAAATCAGTATGTGTAAGAGAAGGAAAAGTATAAATTATTCTTAAACAGAACATAGGAGGTTTTGTATGCATACAAGGAAAATATTTTGTAATGTGAGGATGACTGAGTGCTGGCTCAGGTTGTCCAGAGATTGTAGAGCCTCCAACCTGGGAGATGTTTAAAAGGTGGCATAGATATGGTCCTGGGCAATCAGCTTGAGTAGGGGATTGGACAAGATGTCCTCAAGAGATTCTTTACTACCTCAATTATTCTGTGATTCTATGAAATGGTTATGGTCTGAAACTCTAAAATACATTTATATTTTGATTTATAATGAGTAATTTTTAATTTACTTTTTTTTTCTTTTAATCCATGTGTACTATTTGTTTGGTTTGTTTGTTGATTTCTTGTAGTTTCTTTGTTTGCTTTTTTGGTTTTTTGTCTGTTATTTTTTTCTACCTAAACTTAACTTGTACATAAGGAAGTATCTTTTTCTTAAGAAAGTGAATTAAAATATCTTTCATAATAATTTTAATGGAACAGAAGGAAGTCCATAACAGAGTTACTCTGGAGGCTCTAAACCAGGGTTTTTTTCTTAGCTACTAGAATCTGTGCAAGATTACAAGCACCAAATCACTGTCTGCTCAGCAGAGCTTAGTCTAGCTATTATGCTTTTTAAAGATAATACCTAGAAGGAAGTATTTCTCATTATATACTTAAAAAAAAACCCATGTTGTAAAATAGGAACAAAATGTGAGGTCTGAAATATACTAAATGTGATTAAATTGGCAAACTGATCTATAGCTCTTTTAATTGCTTTGTTTGAGAAAGCTGAAAATATGCAACTGGTTTACAGTCACGGGAATCTTCTATTTTTTTGTCAACAGTAAGAAAAAACTGAACAACTGAAGAGATAGGAAGATTAATTGTTCAGCACTCCCTGATGCTGGGACAAAATATACAACTTCTGCTGAAGTTCCATGCACTCAGTGGACTCCTCCTTGGCAGTCAGTGCAGCTCCTTGGCTCTGGCTAAGTGGTGTTTGTTTCATTGGATGCCAGGTAGTACCTAGAACAGACAACTCCTAACAGCTTATGTTATACACTCTGAATTTAGACTCTTTCAGCCAAGGTTAGATTTCTCTGTGGAATACACTGGATTTCACCATTCTCCTGCATTACCCAGTATGTATGAACAGGACCTTCTGCCGAAACCACCCCTCGGACAGGTTTCCCTTCACCCAAAGGAGAAAATACCCAAACAGTTTTCCCTAACAGATTCTTTTCATGTACAACAGGAACTTTATCACCATCCACTGTTGGTACCAAATCTGACTGTGCAGGTCCTGCTCTGTTTATTGAACCCCTACTGCTTACCAACCAGGTTGCCTTTGCTAAACGCTTGTCCCAGTTTTTCAAAGTTCCACCCCCCATGGCTTTCTAGGTGGTTTTCAGCAAACCATTGTAGCGTTCAATCTTTCCTGAAGCTGGTGCATAGTACAGTATGTGGTAGATCCACTCAATGCCACGCTCTTTGGCCCAGTTTTTCACAAGATTGTTCTTGAAATGAGTGCCATTGTCTGATTCAATTCTCTCTGGAGTTCCATGTCTCCACATGATTTGTCTCTCCAAACCAAGAATGTTACGAGCAGTAGCATGTGGAACTGGATAGGTTTCCAGCCATCTGGTGCTTGCCTCTACCATCGTTAGCACATACTGCTTGCCAGAACAAGAACTTTGACTGCATTAATTTGTCCCTAAAATGCTTCTGGGCAGCAGGTGGAGAGCTCTTACTAGTCCCTCATTGCTCCCACACTGATCTGTCCTCCCACACCTTGCCACATGGAAGCATGATGACTTGATCCCTCTCCTCCTTCACATCTGTTTAAAGCCCTGTCAACTGGCCCTGCAATCTCCTCCACAAAACCCTCTTACCACTTGGAGAGAGGTGTCTCCTGTTTGGTGTCAACAACCCCAGTGCTGTATATGTCATACCATTGTAAAAAAAAAACCACAAATTTGTCATGGCAACACCATCCATGGAGACATGTATTAAAGGACTATATTTGTTTGCTTAATCCAGTGCCTTTATCATCTGTTGGAATAACAGATAAGAAGATGATTTGTGCCTCTGAGTCTTGTACCACTTGTTGCAAGGCCCTGGAGTATTTTTATATTTTTCTGGGACCACTAGTCATTATTTCTGCTCTCCCTACATGGAAGATCAAAAATGGGTAGTAGCCCATGGAGCAGACTAGGTTAGGAATTTTCCTAACAATGTCCCTAACCCAGGCGGCAGGTAGGCAGCACACCTCTCTACGAGAGAGGACTATCTGACATATTGGTCCCTCTGTTCCTTTCAGATGTGAATCCCCTACCACTATCACTCTTCTCTTTTTCTTTGTTTCACTAGTCTTAATTCTTGAGTGAGGCTGATACACCCTGGGCAACTGAGTAGATGGACTTTCCCCTCCATCCTCTTCTGCTTGATCCTCAGTTTCTAGTGCCCCGTATCTGTTGTACAAGGACAGCTGGTAAGACTGAGAAGATTGGTAGTGGGAACTACTGTCTCTGTGGGAGGGGGACCTGCCTCCACTCCCCCTCATCTCATGGGTCTCCTCCTTTATCCATTTTATCTAGGTAATGAGAGGAAGCTGAATCCTCTACTACTTGTGCAGTCCTCACCTGCTGCCCCTCCCTCAGGGATGAGACAGTTTTGGGCAGAATTATTCTCATTAATGCTGTAGGAGAAAAAAAAGGAGTTGTAGCATTGCCTAACTTATTAATAGTGGAATTGGTAATAGTTTCAGTAATATTAAAGCAAATCCAACCCAAGCAATAATCTCCAAAATCCAGGAGCATCCCTTTAAGCTTCCTCCATATCATATAAAAAATCAGTGACCAATTTCTGCTGTCAACCAACCATAGAAAAAACAATGAATGAGGAAAAAAACAGAAAATAAAATATAAAACAGCTTCACCTTAACTTCCAGGCTTAATTAGCAATAAATCAAGCTGAATTAGCCCCATGTTGAAGCACTGAAAAAAGACGTGATGGTTTCAGAGTTACCTGCCCCACACGCACACATGAATTCATCCAGACTAGACTCAGCCAGCTGGAAGTTAAGGGATGAAGCTTTACATTCACAGCTTAGCACAATATACAAGCAGATATTTACAATATATTACAAATATTTACAGCTACCTACAGAAATACACAAGTTAAGAGTAATGCAGAAATCAGAATTCCCAGGAGGGTCTCCTAACCACTCTTCCACCTTCTTTCCATCCCCTCTCTTAGCCCAGAATCTGCCTTATGTGCAAGGTGAGTTGGAAGGATTGGCAAGGGGGGTTAGAAGCAGAATGATTATTTGGGTTACACAGATCCAGCTAGAATCCAGAGAGAAAGAGACTCAAACAGACTGTCTTATCTAAGTTTGTGTCCTTGTCTTTATACATCTCAGCAAACCTATGAGTGAATTAGACATCACCACTGGTTTTTTTTTCACAGCCTATAATCTAATTTTCCTCATTAAGATATTTCAATTAGCCTCAAACCAGCACACTTGGCTAAAGGGTTACAAGGGATTAAAACAAGTATCTTCTGAGATTTTCAGATTTGAGATAAACAGCTTATTTTTTACTCCACAAATAAGTGTAGCTTACGAAAAATTGCCTACAATGTACAAAACTCTGCATTGTAAGTAGTTCACATACAAACTTGCTGCTAACCTTGATTAAAAGTGCTACATCCTAAGAGGAAAGGGAGATATCTTTCCTTGTTGGTAATTAATTCCCTGAGTTACTATCCCTAAACCTGAAAGCTTGTATTATTTTTCTCTTATTAGGTGCTTATTTTCTTAGTGTGGTTTATTATTCTGTGTATTCAAGGACACTATTATTGCTTCATATACAATAACACAACTGACATAAAAACACCTTCTACTTCTTACTCAAAAATAGTATCATAACAAGAACTATTGTACTACTATAAATATGGTACACAGGAATTCTGAAATAGTCTTTCTAAAAGCACACTGGCATAGTCAATCCATTCAGTATTCATGAGATATCTGCTGAAAATAGATTATCAAGTTCAGATAGCATATTTCAAGCAAAGCAAGAACCACTGAAATAAATGCAGAGGAGAAAAACCCAGTCTATGATCTAGCAAAGCACAAGGCTGAACGTGATGCCAAGAAAATGTGCTTCATTTCCCATGCAACAGAGCAGGAAGGGAGGTTAATGAGTTCAAGAGTGTGCCTGAATCCCCTAAAGAGCAGGACATGCACTGAAGATCACAGTGTTGTGCTCTACATTCTCTTGCAGGTAAGGTTACCTGAAATGGGTATATTTGTTCTAAAGAAGAAAGGGAGCACATAGATGCATATCTGAGAAACATGATGAATCTTCAAATATGTAAAAGAACACCATGAGAAAGAACAGACTAGTTTCCATGTCCATCAGAAAAGCAAGTTACTTTGGTTTTGATCAGTTCAGACCCATAGTTTACTTTCGAAAGCATGTGCAATGGTTCTTTTGCTTACTGAAGGACAGAGTAAGAAAGACATAGATCTGCTCAAACAGGTCCAGAGAAGGGCCACTAAGATAGCCAAAGGGCTGGAGCACCTCTCCTATGAAGAAAGGCTGAGAGAGTTGGGGTTTTTCAGTCTGGAGAAGACTTCAGGAAAACCTTATCGAATCCTCTCAGTACTTGAAAGGGGCCTATAAGGAAAATGGGGATAGTAGTTTTACTCAGGCCTGTTGTGACAGAACAGAGTCACAGTTTTAAACTAAGAAGGTAGGTTTCAACATTGCTCAGAGAAATGGTAGAAGCTCCATCCTTGGAAAAATTAAAGGCTAGGTTAGATGGTGCTCTAAATAGCCTCATCTAATGAAAGGTATCCCTGCCCATGACAGGTGGGTTGCACTAGACCTTTAAGGTCCCTTCCAAACCAAGCCTTTCTGTGATTCTATGATTTCTTTTCCAAAGCAATTCTCCAATTTTCCAACAACAGTCCAATGTCTAACACAGTCCCTCAAAGGTGGTTCCTACACACAGAATCACAGAATGCTAGGGGTTGGAAGGGACATAAAAATGTCTAGTCCAATCCTCCTGCCAGAGCAGGATCACTAGAGTAGGTGTCACAGCAACACATTCAGGTGAGTTTTGATTGTCTCTAGGAAGGAGATTCCACAACTTCTCTTGGCAGCCTGTTTCAGCATTCTGTCACACAGTGAACAAATTTTTCCTTACGTTTACATAGAACATGGTTCAACAAGGACAAGCGCAGAATCCTGCATCTGGGGAGGAGTAATAAACTGCACCAGTACAGGCTAGGAGGTGATCTGCTGGAGAGCAACCCCATGGAGAGGAACCAGGGAGTGTTGGTAGATAACAAGTTAACCATGGGACAGCAATGTGCCCTTGAGGCCAAGAAGGCCAATGGGATCTTGGGGTATATTAGGAACAGTGTGTCCAGCAGATCAAGAGGGGTTCTCCCCCTCCTCTACTCTGCCCTAATGAGACTTTTCTTGAGTACTGTGTGCCGTTTTGGGCTCCCCAGCTTAAGAGGGATAGGGATCTGCTGGAGAAGGTCCAGCAGAGGGCTACAAGGATGATTAGGGGACTGGAGCACATGCCTTATGAGGAGAGGCTGAGGGACCTAGGGCTTCTGGAGAAGAGAAGGCTGAGAGGGGATTTAATAAATGTTTCTAAATATCTGAGTGCTGGGTGTCAGGAGAGAGGGGTACAGGCTCTTCTCACTTGCTCCCTGTGATAGGACAAGGAGCAATGGGTATGCAGTAGGTTAGAACTGGGCTGAGCTGGGGTTGATTCTCCTCAAAATATCTTTCTAACGCTGTGTTTTGCAGTGCTGTAGCTGAGCATTGATAATGCACCAGTGTTGTGGCTACTGCTGAGCATCCAAGCTGCTTTTTTTCCAACATCTCCCCTCCCCAAGCTGCTGAGAGGACACAGTTGAATCAGCTGATCCAGACTGGCCAAAGGAATATTCCATGCCATATGATGTCAGCTCAGATATGTATTGACTGTGGGCAATTAAAGAGGCAGGAATTATAAATTATGTAGCTTTTATAATTTCCAAAAGCCCTACCCACAATCTGTGTGTAGATTAGTTTAAGTTTGGGTTCTAATTCGGTTGGGAAAAGTCTTCAAAAGGATGCCTTTTCTTGTAGTTCAGGAAAATGGAAAGGTTTGGGCATGAAACAAACCTTACAGACAGGAGACTGTCTCTTTCACAGCAGTGTCCGGAGTCCAGTGCCTGCCAGAGTCCAAGATGACTGTAGGCACAGCTTTTATGAAGCCACAATCGCGAAGCAAGGCAGGAGAAAGCCGGGGTGCTCCGTGGTATTCCCACGAATGGCTGCAGTTTACCGTTAGAGGCAGGTCCTGCAGCAAGAAGCCAGGATGCTCTTCAAGGTCCGGCTCAAAGTCCGTGCAAGGTTCGTGTCTCCAGGTCCGTGTTCAGGTCCCGGTGCAGGTCTGAGTGCAGGTCCCAGTGAAGGTCCATGAAGGTCCGAGCAAGTCCTGCTGCAATCTGTCCAGCTGCCATATATATATACTGAGGTGATTTGTTCCCTCCCTGTTCAAGCCCACCGAGGGTGGGAGAAGGCACTTCACACCTATTGTACTAAGCTTCTGGTGACAGAGGTGGGGAGGGAGGAAGACCGTTTCCTGCCCCATTCACACCTCTGGTGGGGCAGTGGACTGGGCATGCCCTGTCACAGTTCACAACTCATTCAAACCTCTGGTGGGACAGTGCCCTGCTCTGCCACAAGATACAAGAACAAAGTGAAGACAGAATCTTGGGGAAGATTTATTCATGGCATCTCTTCTCAAAAGTAACCATCAAGTGTAGACAGCTCTGCTTCCCAAGACCGAACATCGTTCTGCTGATGGAAAGTAGAGATTAACATCTCTCTCTCTGCTTCTGCTTCCATGTGGTCTACTGCTTTTGCTTGTTTTCATTATTAAATTGCTTCTATCTTATAACTGGCTTTTGTTATATTTTCCCCTCTCCCCTGTCCATTTAAGAGAGGGAGTAATAGAGTAGCTTTGGTGGTCATTTGTCTCCCAGTTGGGGCAAAACCACCACAGGGTGTAAGCTACAGCACAGGAGGTTCCACCTCAACACAAGGAGTCACAGACCACTGGAACAGGCTCCTCGGAGAGGTTGTGGAGTCTTCTCTGGAGATTTTGAAGGCCTATATGGATGCGTTCCTGTGTGACCTGAGCTAGATTGTACGGTCCTGCTCTGGCAGAGGGATTGAACTCAATTATCTCTTTGGGTCCATTCCAATCCCTGACATCCTGTGATCCTGTGAGAACCTCCTATGATCCAGTTTGCACTCATTGTCCCTTGTCCTATCATTGGACATGGCTGAGAAGAGCTTGGCTCCATCCTCCTGACACTTGTCCTTTGTATAATTATAAGTATTAATGTGGTCACTCCTCAGTCTGCTCTTCTCAAAGCTAAAGAGACCCAGCCTTTCCATGTAAAGGAGATGCTCCATTGCTTTAATCACCTTTGTGGTTCTGTGCTGCACTCTTCAAGCAGTCCCCTGAGGCTCTTCTTGAACTGAGAGACCCAGAACTGGACACAATATTTCAGATGTGGCCTCACCAGGGCAGAGTAGAGTGTGAGGAGAACCTCCCTTGACCTAACCACACCCATTCTAACACACCCTAGGATGCCACTGGCCTTCTTGGCCATAACGGCACATTATTGCTGGCTCATGCTCATCCTTCTGTCCACCAGGACCATCGGGTCCCTTTCCTCTATACTGCACTCCAACAGGTCATTGTCCAATACAGGATTGTTTTCTCCCATATGCAAGACTCTGTAATTGCTGCCTCATAACACTTGCCTTTGTATTTAATGAAATTTCTTCCTGCCCAACTCTCCAGCCTGTCCAGGTCTTGCTGGATGGCAGCATAGACTTCTGGTGTATCAACTACACCTTTCAGTTTTGTGTCATCAGCTGACAGTGCATTGTGCCCTCATCCGAGTCACCGATGAATATGATGACCACAACTCTGATTTCTTTTTGCTAGATAAATGTCACTACTACTTAACCGGGTTGGACTACACTGGCTTTAGGTCTTGTCTCACATTACCATAACAAACACTGCAAATCATTATCTGTTTGCAGCTAGGCACAGTTTAGTCATACCATAGAACAGTGAATTATTGTGTGGGTAAAAACAAATCTACCTTTTTCTTTTTTGTCCTCTTGGTTTTCAAAGTTACATCAATAGATTTGCTATGTCATAGATTTTATTTCATGAGTAACTTTAAATATTTTGTTTTACAATAATCTTATGAGAGTATAAGGCTTTCTGAAGCCATTATTCATCAGTAAAATTTCAAATATAGGTCCTAAAAATTTGACAAGATTGGATATTTTAAATTCAACTGGGCCATTTATGGAAAATTATACAAAGTTTTAAAGAGCAAGCCATATATATTTTTTGTAAAAACACTTGATTAAATAAAAAAACCCTAACATATACTACAGTTCTATGAGTAAATAACAAGAATATATTTTACCTGTTTGGTCTTTAAATATTTTTGATATGACGACAGGCACTTTGTGCTCAGCACCACCCTGCAAAAAATGTGTATTAGCCATGAGAGCTCCATTAAGACCAAAGCAATTTATTCACACTGAAAAGTAAAAGAAGAAACAAGAAGTTATCCATACCTTTATGCTTAAGCCCAAGCCACCAACTGGTTGTCTATGAAGTGTAACAGTTCTGTGCTTTAAAAAATTGTAGAAAAAATTAATTTAGGTGAAAAAACAATATCTGAATAAGCACCAAATAGGTTTTTAAACTGGTGTTCACTTAAAAATTAAAAAAAAACCCAGGAAACTAATCCTCTGAAATAATACTTTCACACATTTTACAAATTTCTCTTTTCTGTCCCCAAGAACATTACCTTAGTCCAGTCTGAGCTAAAAATGGAACCCTGTTATGATACACAGTACCTGATTCTTATCAAAAGGTCTATATGATTCAATTTCAGACAATAACTCAGCTTTATTGATATCTGTGTTAATTAAAGTTGTTTAATAGAGTCTTTTCTGTATTTTGAACTGCATAAAAAAACCTTTTGATTCAAATTATCACATTCACTGGGAGAGTTCAGCTGCAAACAATTAGAATGTGACTCTATCTTTAAAGTCAGTAACTCATCCCCAAGTCATTTCTATTACACAAATCCTCTCTACTTATTTAATTAATATTTCTCTCCATCTAGGCTTACACTCTGTAAACAAATTATTCCAATATATTCCATCATGTAAAGATAAATATCTTGACAGTTTAGATTTCTTTGGCATTATGGGATACCAGATACAAGTACAACACATGGACAGCTTTAGTCATTTCACAAAACCAAGGTATTATTTATTACTGTCTTGCACATTCAGCTATAACTAACATGAGTTTTTACATGATCAATAAATGCATTTCAAATGATAATACTGACAGAATTTCTGTCAGTATGAAGCTATAAATTTACATTACATTGAAATAATATTTATATCTTCACAAAGCTGCTTATTATAGAGCTTTGAATATTCCTATTCAAAGATACTCTTGATGATGAAGTTAAACACATTAATAAATGTTGCCTATATAAGAGCTTTTTAAATTACAGCTACATGAAAAATAAAAGGCAAACACTACCTACTTTTAAGGATGTTCCAATTCCAAAATAAAATTCCAGAAGCTGAGCATTATCAAGCTGCAGCATGTCTGGAGAAGGGCCACGAGGATCATCAGAGGGCTGGAGCACCTCTCCTATGAGGACAGACTGAAAGAGTGGGGGATGTTCAGTCTGGAGAAGAGGAGGCTCCCTGGTGATCTTATTGTGGCCTTCCAGTATCTGAATGAAGCCTACAAAAAAGCTGGGGAGGGACTTTTTAAGATATCAGGTAGTGACAGGACTAGGGGGAATGGAGCAAAGCTGGAGGTAGGGAGATTCAAAGTGGACATGAGAAGGAAGTTCTTCACCACAAGGGTGGTGAGACCCTGGAATGGGTTGCCCATGGAGATGGTTGTGGCCCTATCCCTGGATGTGTTTAAGGCCAGGCCAGATGAGGGTCTGGCCAGTCTGATCTAGAATAGCGTGTTCCTGCACCGGGCAGGGTGGTTGTGGCCCCTTCCAACCCTGACTGATTCTATGATTCTATGATTATCAACTGTCAAAGTGAAGACCAATTTATATAAACTTATTTTAATCCTATGACCATACATCATCTCTTATGACTATGACTATTGGTCATATAAGACCCAATGTCATAATTAATTTTCTACAAATAGATTTTTGTTATTGACTCTGAAGAAAAAAAAAAAAGTAATGTACAATTTCAGACGGATTAGAAGCAAGCTAACACTGGGTCAACATTAAAAATATATCAGTAGAGCTATGGATCTTCACTTTATTGCAATGCTTTATGGATAGATGATTGTAAATCTGGCAGTGAAATATCCATTGCCCCATGGAGTAACAGTAAAGCCAGTTCTTCAATATTTAGAAAGGAATAATTTTAAAGGGGAAAAGTGTTACCTTTCAAAATTTCCAAATCTCAATGTCAGAGTACTAGTGCTGTAATAACTTTTATAAGGCAGTGATCTGTTACACCACCAAAAATCGATTGAAAACATAAACCTATTCAAAATAATCCAGCGTATTTCAAGCACATGGAAATATGCTTTAAAAAGCTGAATAAAAATGTAATTGAACTATAACTACTATTTAGTGGATATGTTAGTCATGGGAGATGGAATATTAAAAAATTAACTAAGAAAAAATTATAAATTAATTGCAATGGCATTTTTAAGAGATAATGCAAGATAAATTAGTGATGAACACAACAGGTTTTAAGCACCGGAATTCCAAGTCAAGATCTTTAAGGTCATCCTTGTAACAAGGCAAACAGCTACAACAAATAGAAAAGCATTCTATCCAGCAAAAAGTGGTCTTGTGGAAAAAAAAAAATCAAACGTGTGCCATGCTGAGCATGAGAGAAAGCAATATTCCTGCATAATGTCACAGAAAAAAATCACTAGTGAGATCCTTCTTCATCAGGAGGCTATTAAGAAGCTGAAAAACTACAAATTATTTCTGTATCTGGCAGTGAACCACCCAGTTGAAATAATACAGTTAGATCTGATACACTCATTTTGAAAATGATGCAAATGAATTGAAGAGGTAACAGTCAAGTACCACAGGAATGCCAGCAATCCTGAGAAATTTGTGTAGCAGTGAAACAGATTCCAGGAGTTAAATATATTTGGCTTTCTCTAAGTAGTTTTCAGAGATGATCAAGCAGTTTTAAAATAACTTACTTAGCCAAAAACCAAACAGAGAGAGTGTAAATTGCAATGATTTGGAGTGGAAAATACACACATCCAGACTAGAGACACAGGATTTTAAACTTATGAGAAACTGTAGCTTAACCTTTTAAAACCCTTTTTCTCATAGCAGTATGGCCTTAAGATTTAAGAGACAGCACCCTGTGTGTTCTTAAATTTCTAGTATCTGACTTTGTAACTTGATTTTCAGGAAGGAAGTTAAAAAACTACTTTGAGGTAAAACCCACAAACTGACATAGTTCCTAACAGCCTAGTTTCCATGTAGTCCTGCATTTCAACTCTTAAATTGATAAAATTCTGGCTACCTGAGACAAGAAGTCACACACACCCCCCAAAAAAATGCATGGTTAAGTTAGAGAAAATTCCATGTTAGGTAACTTCTGAAAACAGAAAATTGCTAAATTCAATTTCAGGCTTTGTAGAAAATATGCAAACCAGCAATTACTTTCTTTATGTGATCTCTTCTTTCTGACTCCTGTGATTTCTTCTATTCTGATCCCATTCTCACAACTTCCTATTGCTTTCAATTCTCCATCTTGTAACTCAAAATTCTGTAAGGCATCTTGTGCGTCTTCAAACCAAATAACAGATAATTTGCCTTTCAATTCCACTCTCACAAACCACATCTATGCTAAAATAAAGCAGGCTGGAGGATCCTTTTTCCAGCAAAGAAACAAGGTAATACTCCAAAGCACACTGAAATTTCATTGCCTTGAAAAGACTATGACTACCATCTAAACTGCCTAGCCAGGACAATGCATGACATATGATAAAAATCTCCTGATTTAGTCTGAGGCATTAAGAGAGTTATAATTGACATGAGCCAAAATCAAGACAGGGAGTACATCAACACCCAGTGAAGACAATGTGGCACAAGACAAAAGGTAGTAAGAGAGCACATTCACATCCAGCACAGAGATAAGGTGAAGTCACATAGACCTGTGTATGACAGATCTCACAATAAATAGGAGGACATCAGTATACAAATTTAATGTTTTTTCAATCATTAAGAAGAGTGTGTCCAGCAGATCCAAGAAGGTTCTCCTTCTCCTCTTCTACTCTGTCCTGGTGAGGCCATGTCTAGACTATTGTGTCCTTTACTGGGATCCCCAGTTCAAGAGTGACAGGGAACTACTGAAGATTGTCCCGCGGAGAGCTACAAAGTTAAGGAGACTGGAGCACCTCTCTTAGAGAAGTGCAACACACTACCAGGAACAAAACCAAATTTTCACTGTCTGAAATTAATAGAGGTATAAACACTTTGGAGAGGTAGAAAAACCCCTAATACTGATAGACAAAGTATAAAAGAAAGGTAAAATAGTCTAGATAATCAGCAGAGTAAATGTCTTGTGCAGGAGAGAACTTGGACTTAAATAAAACTAGCAACTCTGTAACCTCAACAAGTGTTAGAGTCTGAAAGTCTCTCCCTTGTTTAAATCAATAAAGATAAGGATTGCCTTGTTTCCTTCCCTCACACTCAGACAATATTCCTGGCTGAATTCTTAAGAGATGCAAATTATCAGAGATTCAGCACCTTTGGTGATGCTCCGGGATGTAAATACTGTGGGTTTTTTGTGACTTTCCCAGATTTCTGCCTGGAGTGAATGACCAGGATATGCACAGCCCAGTATCAGCTACCCTGAAGAGAAAAGACGTGTATTCAGGGTAGGAACAGGTAAGCAGCACAGGGAGGGGACGGAGGCTAAGGCATGAGGCATGAGGAGCAATCCCTGAGGAGCTGCACTGATAAGACTGAGACCGGAAAAACAGTATAAAAAAGACTTGAGAAATGCCTGCCAGAAGAAGAACTCAAGGAACAACAATCCCATGCAGAACTCCATCAGAAAAACTCTAGAAGGACTCCTGATGAATGCTACAGAACATCTCTGGATCACACACACCTCTTCGTCTGATGGTAATATAATCCCTGCTCTTCTCCCTCCCCTGCTCCTTTCCTCTCCTAATTTCTCCATTATTCCCTCTATCTTTCTCTCCCTCTCTCTCTCTCTCTCTCCCCCTCTGTTTTGTCCAAATTTATCCTTTAATAAATAGTTTTGTTGTGATATCTAGACTCGCTTGTACCTTAATTTCACAGCACAGAAATCTGTAACAACAGGTCTTGCGCCTCTGGACAGAGATAATGTTAATCTTTCCTCCGGACCTTGACAATAAGTGAAATGGATTCCAAGAAAGAATCTGTATTAGTGACCACTCAACTCAAATTATAACAGTAAGATATGCAAAGAAGCAAGAGGAGTAAGAATTGCTTTCACTTAACTAGTAGATGGGACAGTTACACATAAGGATCTAATGCAGTCAGTAAAAAGTAGATGGCTACCAGTAACTGTGTGGAACTCATAAGATTAGACCCCATACTTGCCCTAGTTTAGAGTACAATCCACAGCTGAACAGGTAACCGTGCAACCGGAATTGCTATGTACTTTATGTTTGATGTTTATCAAACTGTGATCCCAAGATGGAAACTATGCAAAGTGAGGAGTCCTACTGAAAGGACAAATAAAGGGAGAAACATAAAATAAATTAAAAAAAAAAACAAACTTTATAGGAAGCATGAAGAGTACTTGAGGGTATCACACTGGAAGCACAGTGAATGCTACTTAATAAAGTGGCTTACTTATGAGAAAAAAAGTGCACAGATAACGAGGAGGTTATGAGAGGTTACTACATCTAAAGACTGATGGACATAATATTTAAATAAAGACAAGAAAAAGAAACATAAGAAAACAATTGAAAAGTTATGCAGTAAAGAGAGTTTCAACAACTGCCAAAAAGAATTAAATCTGTCAGGAGCAGGAGGTCTGCCCAAAACCCCACAAATTTATAATCAAGACAGAAAAGGCACACTCAGAGAAAATGACGCTACTAGAGTGTAGTGGGTTTGCAGTGACCTGCCCCCCCACCTTTTAGAACCCCGGCTAAAACTCAGAAAAACACACTGGAAGTTAATAAATGAAGCTTTATATTTACAGCAATGCGAATATACAAGCAAATATTTACAAGATATAACAGATATTTACAGAAATATACAGTAAAATAGAAATACAGACACCACACCCCTCCTGGAGACCAAAATCCCCAAGAGAGGGAAACCAAACCCCCCCTACCACCTTTCCCCTTCCCCCCAGCTTTATCTCACCACTTGATGATGCTGCAGATAAGCTGAAGATCGGTCAGAAAGATTAGTGGCAGGAAGGAATGAATGGTTTTAGTAATTTTACTCTGAATTAGTTCAAAGGCAGAGAGACAAAGGAAAGAAGCTGGTGAAGCC
>VWZI01023933.1:114670-135277 GCA_013396835.1 Psilopogon haemacephalus | reverse complement strand
GATATTTACAGAAATATACAGTAGAATAGAAATACAGACACCACACCCCTCCTGGAGACCAAAATCCCCAAGAGAGGGAAACCAAACCCCCCCTACCACCTTTCCCCTTCCCCCCAGCTTTATCTCACCACTTGATGATGCTGCAGATAAGCTGAAGATCGGTCAGAAAGATTAGTGGCAGGAAGGAATGAATGGTTTTAGTAATTTTACTCTGAATTAGTTCAAAGGCAGAGAGACAAAGGAAAGAAGCTGGTGAAGCCTGCCCGGGACCCAGAGCCGACTGAACTGCGCAAGCACACTGGCTTATCTGGATGTTTTGGGAACATTCTAAAACAACCTTCTTTCTTCTCTCTCATTCAAAACTGGGTGAAGGGACATAGTGTTTAATTTCTCACTCTCAGGCAGCAGTCTAATTTTTCACACAAATTCTCCAATTAGCTCAAACCAACACATAGAGGAAAGATAAACTCTTTCATTAGCTTGAAAGAAACTAGAGCTGTTCCTCCAAAATCCTTTGTAGCAAAAAGGATTTATGGATCAAATAGACTATATAATAGTAGCAAATCACTATGGACAGAGAGTTCTCGCCCTAGTCTTAAAGGAACTGAGAGATGAATCAAAGCAGAAGGACTGGAGTGATGCTTCTCATAAAGCCTGGATGCATGAAGGCTACTAGATTGAGGGGATGTGAACATCTCTCTTATGAGAAGACAGAGACCTGGGATGGCTTAGCCTGGAAAAGAGAAGACTGAGAGGGGATCTTATTGATATCTAAAGGGTGGAGGTGAAGAGGATGAGGCTGGGTTCTTCAGTGCTGCCCAGGGTTAGGACAAGGAACAATGGGAACAAACATGGACACAGGAAGTTTCAGTTAAAACTTAAGAAGAAAATTGTTTCCTTTGAAGGTGCTAGAGCACTGGAACAGGCTGCTTTGAATGGTTGTGGAGTGTCCTGCTCTGAGACTTTCAAAATACATCTGGATGTGTTCCTGTGTAACCTGATCTAGGTGATCCTGCTCTAGCAGGGACATTGGATTAAATGATCTCCAGAGGTCTCTTTCATCTCCTACCAATCTATGACTGCGGAGGGGAGGGGGGGCAAACCAAATCTCTACACAGTGAGAAAAACCTCACTAAAGAACAGACCTGGCAGACACTTTGATGAACTTGATTAACTTGGAAGAGTTTGTGTATTTTTTAAAGGCAAGTTAAAGAAACCTATGAAGCAAGAAAAGAACATAGACACATTGCTAGTTGAAATCAGATAGAAAATAGAAAACAAAGGGACAGATTAAATGGGTAATTCTCACAATGGAAAAAAAATTACCAGTGAATTTCCACTGTTGCCTTCGCTGCAACCTGCATTATTTAAAATACTCATGAAGAATTAAAGAACAGGCAAGAGCAGTAAGATTAACTTTGCTGTTTACTGAGATAGAAAAAGTGAGCGAAATGAAAATGCCTGCAGAATATCTTGCCAAATATAAACCGGGCAACAAAATGCAAAAGCAGGTCAAAGTTAGTGTCCTTCTTGTTCCCTTCACTTTTTCTTCACACCACTCTAATATCTTCCACTAACAGATAACAAATAAGCTTTGCTGGCTGTTTTCTGTCTGGGAGAGAGAGAGAGAGAGAGGGTGGCATTGGTCCCTTCTGGGCTTCTTTTGTTTGTCCATGAGGAGTTTGGATTTCTGTATTATTTTCCAATTGTATATTATTGCAAATACTTGTAAATATATTGTGTATATATGCTTGTAACTTTAGCTTTGCTGTAAATATAGCTTTATCTTACTTCCAAGATGCCTGAGCTGGTCTGGTAAATTTTCAGCTGGGGGGTGAAGGAGGGGAAGGGGGGAATCTTCAACCCATTTCAGTATGCTGGGGGTGAAGTGTCAAGCAAATAACCTCATTACAAGTACAGTTTGCTATATTGTTGGCTATAATATGTCTGTTTTTTAGAAAAAGACTTGTGCTAAAAAGGTGACTGTATAAGCTTCAGTTGCAGGTCTCTATCACTTTTAATAGACAGAATCCCACCTTTTTTTCCCCAAAAGGACAAGAGCAAGCATCTATAAAAATTAATTGAAGCATGTTCATTGCTATTGAGTTTTGTACAGAGACAAAGGGGATCTTTTCACATGCTAGTGAAGATATGGGACAGCTGCAGAGAATCCTCAATAAATATAGTATGTTAAGACATTCTTATCAGTTTCTCATGACAACTGTTTCTTTCACAGTAGACAAAATGTTGGGGCGGGAGGGATGCTGATTTTTAATTTGTGGCTTGGGTTTTTTGCATGCTTGTTTTTTTGGTTTTTTTTTCTGTTTGTTTTTGCTGTTTGTTTTGTGGAAGGGGCATTTAGTTGTGTAGGGATTTTTTTAGAGTAAAAAGAAGTTTTTTATTTTAAAGAACTGCAACCCTAAAGGGGAATAAAAAAAAAAAAAAAAAAGGCAGGTTGTTCAGATTGTTCTCATAAATGCACAATGAAGAAGGACAAGAGGCAAGTCACAACTTCCAGAAAAACAAATTCCAACTTAATATACAAGAAGAAATAATTTTACATTGAAAGCAGTTAAGCATTAAAACTGGATACCCAGAGAGCTGGTAATATCTCCATCCTTGGAGAAATTTTAAACTTGTACAAATCCCCTCAGCAACTCATCCGAACTTGGAAGATGTCCCTGCTTTGAGCAGGAGCTTGAATTAGATGACCATAGAGGGCCTTTTAGAATCATAGAGACATCTCAGATGAAAAAGACATTTAAGATCACTGAGTCTAATTATTATCTAATTTTAAGAAGTTTGGTGATAAATCACATCCCATTGCTGCCTCTTTGATATGCCGCTGGAGATGGAGCTATTCCAGTCTTTGGTAGCACTTTTAGTCAAGAAGTTCTAATACCCAATCTAAACTTCCCCTGGTGCAACTTGAAGACATTTCCTCTTGTCCTATCACTTGCTATGAAGGCAAAGAGACCAACACCCACCTCACTCCAACCTCTTTTAAGGTAATTGTAGAGAGGTAGAAGGTCTTTCCTCAGCCTCCTTCTCTCCAGACTAAACAATCCCAGTTCCCTCAGCCACATTGTGTAAGACCAGTTCTGATAGTCTGTCATGGCTCCAGGTGTAATATCTTAACTGAAATTTTAATAAAGGACATATTTGTACATATCTCTGAGATATGAGAGAATTCAGACTGATGATAAAGTTAAGCAGATCATTTACACACATTGATTTCTAGAGTTACAAGTAATATGTAGAGGACCACGTGTCAAAATAAGATCACAGTTCTTTTCCCATCAAATTAAGGTGATTTCTTTCAATTAAAGAAAGCACATTTTAACAATTAATTATAGCTAAATCCTGCCAGAACACAGATGTTCTTTGAGTAATTGCATTTGCATTCCCTTTGCACATTTCACATGTTGGCTGGTGTAAAGACAGAGATGAACAGTAGAAGTTGCAGCCATATCCTGCATACCATATGCTCATGCTTCCATCACAGTGAGATATTTTGCCCCTAGCTGCTGAAGATTTTAAACTGTTACTAAAGCTTTCACAATATATACAGTTTATAGCAATCATAGAATAATTTTGGTTGGAAAAGACCTTTAAAGTCATCAAATCCACTTGTTAGCCTAATACCACCAGGTCTATCACTAAACCACATTCCTAAGCACCACATCCATGTGTCTTTTAAACATCTCCATGGATGTTTAAACCACTTCCCTGGATGGCCTCTTCCAATGCTACATAACTCCCCTGGTGCAACTTGAATATTTCCTCTTATTCTGTCACTTCTTACTGGGAAGAAGAAACTGACATCCATCTTACTATAGCCTCCTTTCAGGCAGTTGTGGAGAGGGAGAACATTTCCTGTCAGCCTCGTCTTCTCCAGACTAAGCAACCCCAAATCTGTCAGGCATTCCTCATAAAAGCAGTTCTGACAGTCTGCCATGGTTCCAGGTGTAATAGCTTAAGTGAAATTTTCGTAGTGTAAGTGTATTTGTACATATCTTTGATTTACCAATGTTGTGCTGCTTTTCTCCTATCATGTTGGTACAGGCACTTACCTTTAAGCTGGACTCTTTCCATGTCTCAAGAAGACGTTTTTCTGGAATATCCCTAGTATCCTTGGCATTCTTCTGTTCTGTTAAATTCATCAGCCTTTTTACTTAAGCTACTTACATTTTTTACCTTTAATAATAAAGGGGTGTTTGTCATGCTGATAAAAACTCATATTTACTATTTACTTTGTGATAGAAACTTTTAACTGTTCTTAAAGTAACAGCAACACAAACTTAAGATATTTTATAATAAAGATCCTAAGAAATTACTTGATAACTTTCTTCTAAATATCTAGGCCTATTTTCCAGAGCATGGAAAATAACAAATGGTTAAATAATGTCTTTTCTCCACACAAGCGATCTTAGTTTTGAAAGGAAAAATCTTTTGTAATGACCCATTTAATTTTCAAGAGAGACAGAAAATGTTGATTACTTTTGTTGGTTTTTTTTTTTAATAATTTGGGACTAAAATACCATAGCAGTGATGGCAGGACAGACACTGGGCAAACAATAATATTAGTAGCTATCTAAAAAGAAATCTTCTAAGATTAGGAAAAAAAAAAATGTTTTAAAATATAACAGACATTTGTTCCCTAGAGGTTTGCTAAAATAACATTTTTCTCTGTTCCTGTTAACATCTGAATTATAAAGAAAAAGCCACAGCAGTCTCATCAGGGATTTCGTGATTTCAGGCACTGTTACTTTTTTTCTTTTAAATCAACAAAACTACTAATCTTGATAGTTTTCTTGCCTATTCATTTATCTTGCTTCAATCTGATAAAGCCCAGCTAAGACATGGCTTGTGAAGTTGGACAATTGGGTACCCAGGATTAAAAGATTTTTGTTATTCTAATTTTATTACACTCACATAAGCCTCTGAGGACACCTCTTCCAATCAAGACATCAGTAGCCTGCATTAGAAAGCTCTTTGCTCCACCACTGACCAAGGCAGACACAATTCAACTTTGCAGGGACTGATTTTTATGGAAAGTCAGATGCATTTATTTTCTTCTTTTTCAAGTTGAATTAGCCAGAAAAATAAAGATATCAAAATATAACACAAAGTCAAAGAAAAATAACTTGTATCTGAGAAAAAATGAGAGGCATGAAACTGTGGTCTGACGACAGGAAAAGGATGACAGAAATATACTTGGAAGAAAACCAGAGGATCAAGGGAGTGAGGTACTGTAAAAAAATTAATTTTACCATGTGGAATGACAAAACATTATAACAAAATAATCCCTTAATGAAGTATATAAATGACTTCATCCTTGTTTCTCCTTTAACTGAAAATGGATATTTCCCTTTTGTCATATAATTAATGTCCTCCTGTGAGTATTGCTAAACTTTAAATCAGGGGGGAAAAAAAAATAAAATCTGTATAAAATACTTAGAAAAAAGTTAAATATGTTTTTCATACACTGTTTCTGTCAATACTTTCATGCTTGGCTTCTGTGAGCATGCACCAGTTCTGATGCACCCACACATCTCCTTTTTCCTATAAGTCTGGAAACCTCATCACGATACTACATCACAAAGACCTCCTTCTCATGCTTGGATTAGTCAAGCCTGAAGTTATGACATATATCTTTGTGAAAAGATCACATATACAGAAAAGCATTATCTCTCTGGCTAAAGAGCAGTCTTGAAGAGAATGACGTGGAGGTCTTAGTGAATGAAAAACTCAACACGAACCAGCAATGTGTGCTTGCAGTCCAGAAGATCAGCCTTGTCCTGGGTTGCACCAAAAGAATTGTGACCAGCAGGATGAGCAAAGTGACCCTTCCCCTCTAGTCTGAACACCTAACACCCCAGAGGAACCCAGTTCTGATGTCCCCATGTGCTGGTTTGAACTAATTGGAGAATTTGAGTGAGAAATTAGACTATTAGCTGAGAGAGGGAAACACAATATGTCACTTCACCCAGAGCTTTACTGAGAAAGGAAAAAAAAAATTGTTTTAAAAAAGTGTAACCCAAACATATATAGTCAGATTGTTTCAGACTGCTCTGGGCTGCAGCTGCTTCTCTTGCATGGTTCCTTTGTCTCTCTGTCTTGGTAACTAATTCTCAGTAATTCTACTAATTTCTTTCCTACTACCAATCCCCCTGGCTGATCTACCTCTGCTTATCTGCAGCATCAACAGGTGGTGAGATAAGACTGGGGAAGGCGGAAAGGTGGTAGCGGTGGTTGGTTACCCCTCTTGGGGATTCTGGTGTCTGAGAGGGGTGTGCTGTTTCTGTATTACCTTTTCACTGTATATATCTGTAAATATCGGTTATACCTTGTAAATATCTGCTTGTATGTTGTGCAAAGCTGTAAATATAAAGCTTGATTTATCAACTTCCAGTGTTCTGAGTCCTAGCCTGGGTCATTTCAAAAAGGGGGGGGGGGGAAGGGGGCAGGTAACTGCCTAAACTACTACACCCCACCATAAAAGGGACTGGTCAAGTGGGTCCAGAGGAGGCTACAAAGATGATTAGAGGGATGGAGCACTTCCCCCGCATAGACAGGCTGAGAGAGCTGGGGCTTTTCAGCCTAGAGAAGAGATGGCTCTGGGGAGACCTTATATTAGCCTTACAGTACCTGAAGGGGGCTTACAAGAAAGATAGGAAGATACATCTTACAAGGACTCGTAGTGATAGGATGAGAGGGAATGTATTTAAGCTTGAGGAGGGCAGACTTTGACTAGATATCAGAAAAAAATTCTTCACAGTGAGGATGGTTAAACATGCCCAGGGAGGTCATGGATGCCCTCTCCCTTGGAGGTGTTCAAGGCCATGCTGGACGAGGCCTTGAGCAACTTGCTGTAGTGGAAGGTGTCCCTGCCCATGGCAGGGGGGTTGGAACTAGATGATCTTTAAGGTCCCTTCTAACTCAAACAATTCTGTTAATCTATTTTATATATATATATAAACAAATCTTTATCAATATCATAGTACATAATATTGGAAAATAGTATTTCCCAAAATGGTGCCACTTACAGAGGATATTTTTCAGACTTGGATACTGAAGAAAAGAAATTGTTACTTTCTCCCTATTTCTTCCGTACACATCTTGAATTTAACAAACTATGTTTTTTTTCTCATTACTGTGCATCCAAGCCTAAGAGTGCAAGAACTAGTGAAACGGATAAAGCTGTCACTGAAGTAGAGAAAGTTGCACCCAAACAATCAATAGATATCAAAATACAAAACAATATATCTAGATTATGGTAACAAAAGGCATTTTATAGTGGGAGTTTTTGATCCTCAGGAATAATGTCCATTGATGAAAGTTCAACATATGAGAACACCACTAGCAATCACTGATGTCTTTGCCAGTCCTCACTGCAGCGTATATTGCACTCACATGATATTCCAGTAGGATCCTTGCAGTCACAACTTGCAAGCAACTTCTCAGCACTACCAGCAATGTCTGTAGTTAAAAGCTGCAGGTTTTCATGCTTGAAGACAGCAGATAACATTTTTAACTACTAAAAACTGTTTCACATTATTTTTGTGTGATTCCAAATTTATATAAACACTTACTCTGACAGGAATGAAACCTGCTTTTGTGTTTTACAGGTAGACTGACATACTCATGTATGTAAGGATACCCATCATATGCTCTTTGACTGCTCATTCTTAGCAGAATATCACAAACTCTTTATATCCCCTAGTGCTAGATTGTTTACATAACAATACATAAGCAATACAGCAGACAGGAAGACTCCCACTTGGCCACCTCTGAGATTGCTGAGAATTGTTCACTCTAGAAAATACCAGTACAGTTCATTAAATTTATTTTCATTAGTGAAATCTGGGATACCTACACTTAGTTTTAAGAAAAATGCTGTGTATATGAGGAAATTCAGTACACTATTTGGGGATGTCCATAACCTAGGCACCACTGTTGTACTGCTTATGCAAAACGCCACCAGTATTTTTAGCGGCATTATTAAATGATAATATGGAGCACTCATGGCTTAGGGACACCACATGTTTTGAAAAGTGGCATAACTGAATTTGAGGATGAAAATAAAAAGCATCACATACATGCTGACACAGATTAAACCCCATCTGTGCATGAAAGAATAAAGTGAAATGATTGTCAAGTGTTCTCTCAGACAGCTCATTGCCCTTAAGCAGACATCCTGTCAGCGGTTGATACACAAGTGAAGAAAATTGGTGTATTAATTTACTTTTACAATGCTTTAAATGAGAAATACTTCCCCCTCATTTAATGGTCCAACAATATTTGGTGGAAGAGTGCTGTAATTTCGGTTAAAGACATTCTCTTTGTTAGTTACCTACGTTAGAATAAAGGAAATAAATTACTAGGAAGAAAAAAATAAGTTATAGTTTTATATTCAAAAATGTATGTAAGTACAAAGTCTCCAGCAATGTATTTCTATTACCCACTAACATCTCTTGCACTCCAATAGCATAAACAGATCTCTACAGAAGACATTAAAGTGCACAGTGGAAAGCACTGAGATATAGAAGCACTTACATTTGCACTGTGATCACTCCCACTAACACAGACGACATCTTGTTTCTGAATTGTTAATACCTCTTTTGTAAGCTTCAGTCGGATGTCATAAGCATTCTGGGATGCTTCTTCATACAACAAGGCAATACCAGTTTTAGTCTGTGAAGGTAAGGCACAGAAACAAAAATAAGTAAGGATAAATAACAATATCTATCCTATTTAATATATAAAATGCAAACAAATTATAATTTTCTACAAAAAGTAGAAAGTCTTCAAATGGATTAGACATAAACTTTTTTGTAGTTTAAAATATGAGCTAAATGGTCTTTGAAGTAGACATTAATATGTGGGGAAAAAAAGGAAATTTTAAAAGTATCTCTGCATTGCAGTGTTACACGTAGGAATTTTGAAACTGAAAAATGTCCTCTGTTTAGCTGCAAAACTTACTGAGAAATTTGAAGCAGATAGTTAGGTATAAATATATGTAAACATTTTCCAGTTCCAGCAAGAAATTCTGACTTACAGATGTTCCTTCCACTGTGTCAGAAAAAACGCACATACACTTCATAAATGTTGTCTTTCAGATACAGAGTTCCGTTACAATAAAAACCTACATTTTCACATTTTAAAACATAAATAAATGCAGGCGCTAGAGAATTTTTTTTTCCTATCTATATTTCTGTTCAGGTCAAAACAGATATTATACTTAAGTCAAGACTGAAGTTACATCATCACTGGCCTCATAAATGATGAACTATATAGGATAATCAAGTTTTTGGTATAAACGTTTTCTTCACAAATAGTGGAAAACAAATTCAATTTTATTTTCTTATACACAAATTTCTCACTAATGTGTAAGGAATTATCTGACCCAACTGTGGAACTCGGACAGTTGATAGCCATTTGTTAAGCAGACTAATGAAATTTCAGAGCTTTACAGTCAGTGCAGAGAAGAGAAAAATAACACCTATTCTGAATTGAACGACACTTGGTATACTTAAAGGCCTGCACACATGTACAGCTGACATAGGAGGCCTTTCGGCTCACATTCAAGTCCTTTCCTAGCTGAAGGTGAGACCAGGTTTCCATGATTATAATGAGATACAGACATTGGCCATGCCTACATCCTCATGTACGCATCTTCAGCCTGAAATTAATCTTGCCGAAGGGTTACATTGTAGAAATCCACATCTGAGATAGTTGTTTAGATTGTCAAGCTGGGAAGTGAGAAATAGACACCTCTGAACCGTGACTTACCTGATCTTTTATACATTCATCTGGAAGGGAATAATAGCTCTCTAATTTAACTTAAATATATTTTGTAAATGCAGACAAGTGTCTAATTCTAAGCAGATGAACATCATCCCTAATGTTTGCTGGGAATGTGTAAACAAAACTAAGTTCAGTGTTGCCACTTGTTCAGAAACCCACATTTCATTTTTCCAACATTTGGAAATTATTGCAGATTTCCAGCATGTATGGGTGTTTTATCACTACAATTTTGTGAATAATAACATATGAAAATTGTGTTAACATCATTCACTTAAGACATGCTGCTAAAATACAAGCAGGAGAACTGCCTTGATGTCATGGAAGATACATGCTCTGGCTTGCCCAGGCATGATCCCATGGTCCTTTCCCTCTGCTGGGGGGAGGGTTAGGGTTAGGAGAAGCACAGGGAGAAGACAAAAGGTTTGAAGACACCCATTTTGAGGGTCCAAGACTTGTCCAGACCTGTTCCTCCCAAATAAGGGAAAGCATGCTCCTGACTTCACCTTAGATGGTTAGGTTTGGCAAAGTGCCATTCTGACTGGTGAGTTTGTGTAGCCACGGTGGCCATTTATATTTGGGCAATCAATAAACAGGATTCTGCCACATGCTTTCCTGGTCTCGCTTTTACTTTTGATTTGCCTGTTCTGCCCTGCCACATGTTTTGCCTGCAATGACCTTCAAGATATTGACAGAATTCCCTTCAAGCTTTGGGTACTGTCTGATATTTCAATGCCTCTCTCTAAGAAATTCTGTAACTAGATTCTGTTGTGACATTCTGCCTTAGTAGTAGAAAGGAGTCTCTCAAGTCTCCTAGTGGAAAAGAGGTATATTTGAAACTAAGAACCTCTTTCTAGTTTTAATGTTTGCATTTGCTACTTATTTCTTAAATTGTTCTAGTTTTGCCTGGTCCCTGTGTGTATAAGTATCCAAACTGTGCATTTTGAACACTGTAAATAAGTTTTCTGGTGAGATTTAACATTAATAAACAGTTTTCATAGCTAATAACTATTTTCACTTGGATATAAAAATTAATATTGATTATTAATTTAGCATAATTTGTTACACTTGAAAAAAAATCATCACTGGCCCCACATTTTACTGCTGTTCAGAGGTTGTGCCGTCTTTATCCCACTTGGACTTGCGGCTTTTGTTACTTTTGCTGACCTACCACACTATGCTCCAGAGAAACAGAAAATAGAGCTCTAGAGAGCTCTTTACACAACCTAAGCCCAGACAATTTCTCTAACACTATTAAGTGTGTTTAAAAGTAGAACAATGAAAAACACTCTGAACTTTCATCTGTATCAGATGACCAAGTAACAAATGAGATATGTAGTGTGACAAATTAAATGGCTTAGCACTTTCCGTCACACTGCTTATACTAAAAGTCTTACTGCAGCTCATCTATTCCTATGAAAATGTTATACCTACCTCACACTCTAACTCCTGACATGATCCAAGATGATGCATAGCAATACCATATTTGCTTTCAGAATCAATAAAGATTAATCTAGATTTCTCTCAGCCTTTAAAGTCCACTTTTTAGACCATTATAAATGGCTTTGCATCAGAGTTTAGCACATTCCCTCATTTTCCCTTCTGTGTTAGAGATGGTATATGTAAGTCCAGCCAGCAAATCACAATCCAAAAGTGCTTCTTCAAACAAGAATTTTTCAATGACCACTGTCTTTGCATATATATGTATATTCAGGACTACATGTACAGTAGCTGTTCTAAACTGCTATAAGAAAGTGAATACTGAAAAGTGGAAATAATTGCAGTAGTATTGCAGATCACACACCAAATTTCTATCTGTTTTGTAATTTAAAAAACAGGCAGAAATTACACAGGGGATGGCATCTCAAAAGGATTTAAGTGCTTACAAGTAGAGGTAGGGGAATATGAACTTAAATTCAGCTTGGACAGATGAGGAAGTCAATGCTGATTTTCTTATCTTTGGCAGTTTGCTATACACTTGCCTTGAGAAGAGGGGTGTGTGGTATGCATGCCCATATATGTGGAGGAAGGAAGAGAAAAAGATCAGTAGCACAAGCATCACAGTAGTTGCAACTTTTAAGAAAGCTTAGTCTCTGCTCTGTGCCAATATCACAGAGAAGAAGGCATCACTCCTGAAAGAATGCAGATAAATCATTCTATCAGATTTATTGTTGACTAAAGCCAGATTCCTTGACAGTATACTTGCTTCAAAGCACTCTGGGTAGAGGACAACCCCTTAACTACTACTCTCAGCCTGATCATCCAAGCAGTTACCCACCCACCCTTCTAGACTGAGATTGTAGCAATAGATTAGCAAATGAGTCCATTTCCTTCTATCAGAATAATAAACCAAATAACAGTGTCAACAACAAAAGTGACATTTTTGTATTTGACATATCAATACATAAAGAACATAATAAACTGGAAAAAAAAAAGTTAAAAAAATCCCCAAAACCCAAACAAAAAGAACCCATCAAACAAAAAAAGCAAACGGGGAAAAAAAAATAACTATTTAGTCACTACATTCATGACATGTAAAAATGTCAGAAAATGATGTAGAGAATCTGAATAACGTTACAGTTTTGGATTTGACATCTTTCTGTTCTAAAGTTCTGCTGTCCACCATCTCTAATATCACAACCATCCAACTTCCAAATACAGAAGGATGCAGCAATGTCATTACATCCATTGGCCCAGGAGTCTTGATTATCCCATCTCAGAGGCCAGGAACCAGGACTATGATGGACAGACCAGTCATTTGATGGGCTACAACTCTTATTTCACATCCTCTATGTGCATACACATAGCCTACCCACAGTTGCTTCTGCCTTACTTTTCATCAAGAACTGCAGCAGGAACCACAGCACCAGCATCTTGCTATACCATTATAGATTGACTTTGTGGCTGCCCCAGTGGTCCAGTCCTTCACTTTCATCCATGAATGAAAGGAAGTGTTTTAAAGTAGCTTGAAGGGACATAGATCAAATTAAAGTAAAACAAAGTTAAGTATGAATTTCATTCCATTTGGAAAGCAACTAATGTTGATTTTTAACAGTGCATTATTTTCAACTGCAAAAATCAACAAAACCCCTTCTTTTTTTTCTAGTCTAGAATAATATAAAACCAAATTGACTTCATAGAAGGCTAACTTTTAAATATGTGGAATATATATATATATCTTCCTTCAGCTCCTATTTAAAGCAACCCATACTCCGCTAATCTAAGGAAAAAAATAAACAACCAACTAGTTGGTTTGTAACCAGAATAATTTAGCAAATAGTGAAAGTGCTGATCTTTGTCTTAATACTTTTTAAATACTCTGGAATATTGACTGACACTAGATTGTGTATTTTCATATGTGAGCTGTAATCCCATTCACAGCTGTTGTTCTCAAGGAAGAAAATCAAAATTCTTTATAACCTGGTTTAAAGAGCTGACTTACCAGTCAGTGGAATACATATGATGGACATCATTAATTCCAAGGTAGGCCAATTAAGGCTAAGGATACTGAATTACAATAAATTATAAAATGTTCAGTGCAGTAAGAAATGATAAGAATCAGTATCAGAAAAACAGATGGCCAAAACCAGATATTTATTTTTGAGTGCATTTTTTCCTAAAGCACAGATTATGTCTTAGATATGCACCTTAGAAATCACTGTTTTCATAGATTGTAATTTTTTCCATGTCTGCATTCATTAATGACAATATTATGCTCTGACATTTCACTACATACACTTGTTACAGATATATTAGCATTGCAAGCATTTAGAAGATTATCTGTGCTGTGACAATATCACTTTCCAGCAATTCATAACAGAGTTTTTCCCTGAATTTAAGTTGCATACAGAAATCTAAAAGAAAGAATATTAACCCAAGGTAAAAGAAGTTTGAAAGCTTGCTCGCAAAATGCAACACATAATAATCTGTTTTATGGCTTATGTCACACCCTGTCCACCACAAGCTCTGTAGCTTTAGAGGTAGATTGTTGGGATTCTCTGTTAACTTTAGCCTTGCAAGAAAAGTGATTAACAGCTGGTCCTCAATCTGTGTGGTCTTTATCTTTATAACGTAAGCAGTAATGTCTTGTTTAATTACTGCAGGCTTAGTGTGTCATAAGCTAATTAGATATGATTGATTATTGTCCCTCTCATGCACCTCTCAAAATAGACAAAAATATTTCAATCCCATGGCAAGTGAACTTTCAGAATGTCCAGGTGAATAAAAATTGGCTGCTTCAAAATTCTAATCAGTGCTAAATAATAGTGCCATGTAGCTGAACATGTTACAGTACAGATTCTATCCCATAAAACAGCCAAGGTACAAAGAATTTTTAAGAAAAATGTTTATTCTTATCTTATTCAGATAATATATTTAACTAAATTGCTGGTTTATTACTACACCTCCTTTTTTTCCAGGCAACTGGGTAGGACCAGAGAAATAAATGACCTAAGAATATAAAGATGTTCTTATGCTTACAAAAGGTTCATAACAGTTAAAGCATGTTTGATACTTCAAAATGAACCACTCAGCAAGAAACAAGAAAGATCACAAGAACATTCTCTGTGGAGATTATTTAAAAAAAAAAAACAACCAAGAGATTGTCATAAAAATAATTTGATTATTTCTACAAACAGCAGGACTTCAGCTGCTTAATGAAAGCTGATGTATCAAAACGTAAGTGAAAATAATGGGACGATAATTGAAAACCCTTACTCATTATCTTAATCTAGAATAACCAAACATGGCCAATATAAAAGCATCCTTTCTTCTCTAATGGAATATCAGATTTTTAATCTTCCTAATCCTGCTGTTCCTTCCCTTTACACTGGTAGAGCTCCACCACTTTTATTCCTTTTCAAGCTCTTGCATAAAATTGTTACATTTTCTGTTTGATTGGGGTTTTGTTTTTTTTCTCTATTAGACTGTTGTGGTGAATAAATTAGACAGACTGTCCCGGTATGGGGTAACACATACCCTAGAATTGGTCCAACCTCTGGGCTCTCTCCTCCCCCTACCGTCCAAGGTCCGGCAGGAGTTGAGGGGACGGGGGCATCCCACGTGGATCCCCCCCCCTGGAGCCAGGGATGCCCTGGGCAGCACATTGGCCAGCTGTGCCTGTCAATCAGTCTCATGCTCCCGAGGGTATTTAAGGGGGGACACAACGACCGTTAGTTGCTCTTCTTCCTCACTCTCCTCGCTCACCGTCGTCTCCTGCCGTGGCTGCTGAGGAGCCCAGCCACGTGCACGGCAGCAGGCAGCTCTCATAAGCGGCAAGGCTGATCTCTCTCTCTCTCTGTGCCCCTCTATTATTCCTTTCCCTTTTCTCTAATTTTGGCTGAGTTGGTTTCCCTTCTTCCCCCTCCCCTCCGGGTTCGGGAAGGAGCGTGCTTCACCCCTCCCACCTCGTGCCTCGCGCGTAGTTTGTAGGCGCGTCGGGAGCTACCTTGCATGTAACCCCTCTGTTTTCCCAAGTTCTAAATGTTAAATTGTTGCACCTGACGTTTGAGCAACGCGTTCGTCTATTTCTGCCGACCGAAGCCTAAAAGAACCGGCGAGGAGGGCACTAGGACCCCTCGTCCCACGGGATACTGTGTTTGATTAGCCCAGTCCCGTGACACAGACCTTATCCAAAGACTTAATAGCATGTTTAAATTCAAGCTCTGCTAAGTCTTCTTCTAGTCTTGACTGCAATTCTCAAGTGTAATTGTAATGATCAGTAACCTTAATACTTCCTGTATTTAATGAGCAGAACATTCCCAAAGTAAATCAAACTGGTTGAAACTCTGAGTATGGGTCATCAGTTATCAACACAAACCAAATAATTTTAATTACTGAAATCAATAAAGAAAAACAGAATCAGGAGTCATTACAGGTGATAAAAGCATAAGCTACATAACAAGATGAAAAGTCAAACTGATTAAAATGCAGAAGCTGAAAAAATATTTGCAAATATCAGAGATGGAAAAAAAAACCCCTCCAGCTAGGGAAAAAAGTACTAAAGCTTACTACTGGGAACTTATAAACAAAATACCAGAAACCAAACAGGAAAATGTTGGAACAACTGAAAGTTTTCTGGAATATCCTGTGGCCAAAGAAAAATTGCAGGTCATGAGTATAGCAAATTAAGTGATTTCTCTGAATTAGACAAAGACTTCTAAAAATATAGCATGTGTTTTCCAAACTGCTCTTCAAAAGAAAATAATATTTCAGAGATGGCAAGTGAAGATATAGTTCATGTCCAGTTTTAAAAATAATAATTTATCTGGAATTAATAAATTTATCCAGAACTCAAACTCACTCCTGTTTTTGAATCATACACAGTCTAATCTCTTTAGCATCAAGATAAATAAGAGTGCTAAAATAATTATTTCTGGAGCTGGTGCTAAATCCATTTTGGCAGTTGCATACAAATATTATCTAATATCTCACTCACCAAAGAATTTGCTGATTGACCACCAGTGTAGGGAACTGATTATGGTATAGAGACACTGTAACCATGTGGCTTATATATTTCACACATCTAGGCACTCCAGGCTGCCCAGAGAGGTTGTGTAGTTTCCTTCTCTGAAGACTACACAAATTCAAAACCTGCCTGGATGCATTCCTGTGAAAACTATCCTGTGTGATCCTGCCTGCAGGTTGGACTCAATCTCTGCAGATCTCTTCCAGCCTGTGAAGTTCTTAGAGGCACCTGGGCAAATGCTGGCCAATGTTCAGCCAGCTGCCCATCAACATCACCAGGTCTTTCTCTACTGAGTAACTTTCCAGCTACTCCTCCATAAACTTGTAGAGTTGCATGCGATTGTTGCAACTCAAGTGCAGCATCCAGTACTGTGCCTTGTTGAATCTCATACAATCAACCTTGGTATAGCAATCCAGCCTGTCCACATTCCTCTGTAAAGCCTTCCTACTATCAAGCTATACCTAGATAAGTTGAATCACTTCAGCTCTGCATGTAGGAACTTTTGTCTAACAGCATACGGGGGCAGGAATTCTCAAGTTTAAATCAATCCTGCAAACTCTCATGGATCTTTTTTAAGCATTATGTCAGTTTCCAATCTCTTACATGAAGACAGTTGTGTTGGTTTGAGCTAATTGGAGAATTTGAGTGAGAAATTAGACTATTGGCTGAGAGAGAGTTAAACACACAGTGTCACTTCACCGAGTTTTGCTGAGAAGAAAAAAAAAAAGGGTTGTTTTAAGAAGTGTTCCCAAAACAATCAGATTAGTAGAGGGCCTCTGTCTGTTTGGCACAGCAGCTGATCCTCTTTGTCTCTTTGTCTCTCCTTGGTAGCTAATTCAGAGTGATTCAGAGTAAAACTACTAAAACTACTAATTCCTTCCTATTACTAATCTCTCTGATCTTCAGCTTATCCGCAGCATTAAGAGGTGGTGAGATAAGGCTGGGGAAGGGGGGAAAGGTGGTAGGGGGGTTTGGTTACCCTCTCTTGGGGATTTTGGTCTCCGGGAGGGGTGTGGTGTGTGTATTACCTTTTTTACTGTATATTTCTGTAAATATCTGTTATATCTTGTAAATATTTGCTTGTATTTTGTGCATTGCTGTAAATATAAAGCTTCATTTATTAACTTCCAGTGTCCTGAGTTTTAGCCGGTGTTTATAAAAGGTGGGGGGGGAGGGCAGGTAACTGCTTAACCCACTACAACAGTGCATATAGTAGAGAACTATTTAAGTTCTGAAATTAAAAAAAAAATTCAAAATACATTATTGCTGTAAACACATTTGCTTTCAATTTAATTTCTAAAAGGCACATTAAGTTCTTAGGTTGCCTGACAGCCTGTAAGTGAAAAGTATATTTTCTTCTGCATTATACTGCTGCACAATTGTGCAGAATTCTCAGTTGTTTTTCAAGGGTCATACAAGTGGTCCTGTCATACAGAAAATAATGGATATGGTGCATAATTGGTTCTCTCTGAAATGGCTCAATCTACTTTATGAGCTGAAGGACAAACCAACTGGAAAACAGGAACCTGAATAGTCTTTCTTGCACCAGAGTAATAGCTTGGATTGTCATGCAAAATGTAAGATACAGCAGCACAAAGAAGATACTACTTAGTTCAGAGTAGGTTAGACATCACAGTTAAAGTCTTGAAAGATCTTGGTGGAGTCTCAGATTGTACCAAGCATCCCAACTCCTACTGATGATTTTCCTACCTTGCAGGCATTAAGAGAATACTCTATACTATGCGCATCTTTCATACAGAGTATGCAATTAAGTAAGTGAATAGAAGAGCACTTTTCAGAGTCTGATAATAGAAAGTTCAAGTTAACCGTTCAAGTTAACTTCTGGAAAAATTCTGAAAAGAAACCTGCAAAGCACATTTAGGAGATTCAGATTTTGCCTAGTTGCTCTGACATCATCAAAACCTCACTGCTCTAGTCAATTTTTCAAACAGATATTTTCTCTGTAACATTTGAACACAGAAATTATGGAAACAAGCTGTAAGGGTGCTCCTTTGCCCTTAAAAATCAGGTTTTAGAAACTCTGGCTGGAGGGAAAACTTAGAAAAGCTTATTTACTGTTAAACAGAAGCTGACAGATAAAATTGCAGGTTCCTAGGCTAAAGAGAGATACCAAAATAGCTTTCAAAAAAAATCAGTGCCATCTACTTGATGAACTATTTGCCCTTCTGACAAATATTTGTTTACATTTTATATAAAAAGGCTTTCAATATAAATTGGTAACTGATTAAAGGTAGGAACTTGGATAAGAGTTCAAAATTATTAAAAAGATGTAGGAATATTTCAGAAATTATAATTTGAAAATATACAGCTGTGACGAAAAGAGAAGGTGATGTTATGATCTCACAATAGGCAAAGGCCAGCCTCATTACCAGGAAAGAGGAAACAGGGGTTAGACAGCAACAGGCAAAGCATAAAGAAAAAGTACTTGGTTCAACATGGTTAAAAAAAGGTAGAAATGGCATAACATAGTAAAGAGAAGAAGCAAGCAATGGGATCTCACAGTATGTTTAGGAATTGCTGGCCTCCTTTGCTCAACCAGTTTGCATCCTCTTCACATAGCATGCATCTGACTTGGGTCTGTCACTACTGAACATTCCTTCACAGAGTAGAAGATAAGCAAACTCTGTCATAACTCAGATTAAATCAATGCAGCTATGCCAGTTCCATCAGCAGTGTATTTTCTCAAAACATACATATTCAGTGGTAACCTTCTCATCACTCAGGGAAAAATCCATGAAAAACTTGTGAAAGCCTGAAGATTCAATACTGCCTCAGCTGTAACAACCATGCCATCACAGGGGTCATAACATACAGTCTTAACACATACAAAATCCAATTTTTAAAATTACGAAAATTAACAAGTAGAACATAAATCATCAGTAAATTACATACACACAGCTAGTCACTGTCTACCATAAATGTAGCTAAATTTTTAGCTCTAAGGACTTAACTATGCTGAAAATGTAGGTATGCACAGAGCTTCTTAAAAAGTAGCTACAAATTAAAACATAATGTAATTCTGATTTTCATCCTAAATTTGCTTATACATTTTCCTAACTGCATGGTTGTGCTGGTTTGAACTAATTGGAGGATTTCAATGAGAAATTAGACTATAGGCTGATGTGTTGGTTTGAGCTAATTGGAGAATTTGAATGAGAAATTAGACTATTGCCTGAGAGAGAGTTAAACATACTGTGTCACTTCAACGAGTTTCACTGAGACAGAGAAAAAAGAATTGTTTTGGGAATGTTCCCAAAACATCCAGATAAGCCAGTCTGCTTGCGGGGCCAGTCTGCTCTGGGTCCGTGCTGGCTTCGGCAGCTTCTTTCCTTTGTCTCTCTGTCTTTGAACTAATTCAGAGTTAAATCACTAAAACGACTAATTTCTTCTCCTACCACTAAATCTCTCTGATCTTCATCTTATCTGCAGCATCATCAAGAGGTGGTGAGATAAAGCTGGGGGAAGGGGGGAAAGGTGGTGGTGGTGGGGGGTTTGGTTGTACTCTTGGGGATTTTGGTCTCCAGGAGGGGTGTGGTGTCTGTATTCCCTTTTTACTGTATATTTCTGTAAATATCTGTTATATTTTGTAAATATTTGCTTGTATATTTGCATTGCCGTAAATATAAAGCTTCATTTATTAACTTCCAGTGTGTTTTTCTGAGTTTTAGCCGGGGTTCTAAAAGGTGGGGGTCAGGTCACTGCAAACCCACTACAGCTGAGAAAGGAAAACAAAATTTTATTTTACTTCACTTGTTTTTTTACTGAAATGGTATAAAGTTAGAATACAAAGATAAGACAGTCTGCTTTGTGCCATGGCTACTACTACATCTCTCTCCCTGCCTTCTTAGCTGGATCTGAATAACTTCTAACTACTTTCCTGCTGCTAATCCCCCATGCCGATCTACTCTTGCTTATCTGGCATGTAAGATAGATAGTGAGATGAGATTGGGAAGGAGGGAAGGTGGTAGGGTGTTTAGAAACCCATCTTAGGGATTTTTGATCTCTGGGAGGGGTGTGGTGTTTCTGTATTACCTTTTTACTGTATATATCTGTAAATGTCTCTTATATATTGTGAATATCTGTTTGTATATTGTGCAAAGCTGTAAATATAGAGCTTCATTTTCTTAACTTCCAGCCAACTGAGCTCTAGCCTGTGTTATTTGAAAGTGTGTGTGGAGTGGGTAACTGCCAAACCACCAAAATGGTGTCTAAAGACATAAAAGTAATGGAGTCAGATGCCACATGCATGTGTTAAATGAAAATGAGCATTCCCGAAAAGATAAATTATCTATTAAATGAAAACTTTCCTTTTT
>VWZI01023933.1:17521-114615 GCA_013396835.1 Psilopogon haemacephalus | reverse complement strand
CACACACACTCCTCCCCAAGTATCACAATGTCACTGTCCTTACTGCATAAAGGGGGTTTCCTTTTTTGGCAGACTTCTCTTCACACTGTAAAAGGAAAGTTGTTTAAGAAAAGACAGCATTTTTTAATCTTTCAACATTCTGGCATTTCCAGCTCAGTCCTTCCCATGTTAAATTAGAGATAATTTACGTTGCAGGAGTATAAAAATTGGAAGCATTGTAATCAGGATATTGTTTTGGGGAAATTGTCTCTTGTTTATACCTGAAAAGCATCACAAATTTACACCTGGAAAGCATTCCAAATGATTATGTAGGCAGAAATAACAGTATGGGCATTACTCTGAATATTTAAATTTGTCAGGCATGAATTCAGACACAGAGGTGCCAAATTAGAGTGTAAACAAGCATATTTCTAATTTATTGTTACACAGTCTAATGCTAAGATTTTGGCTCTCCTTGTACAGCCTCAAGATGGATATTTTCTTAAAGGTTTTCTTTGCTTCTTCCAGGGAAAAACAATGCCCGTATGTCTGTTTGTTTGATATCTTTGTATATCCTTGTGTTCACATATGTTGCAATAGGAAGCAGTTTGCCAAGACACCTGCAATGAAAAAGTCTACAACCAGAGGAGACTCACTTCCTCACAGAGAAGGAACTGATGAGACAGCCTTAATCTGGCAAACACACCATGGAATCAAAGCCATAGGGTTGTACAGATCACACAGAATCACCATAGTTGGAAAAGATCTCTAAAGATCATCAAGGCTCATGGCTACCTAACTGTACACCAGAGCCACTACTACACTATATCCTTGAGCACTACATCTAGACTGCTTTTAAATACATACATGAATGACAATTCAATCATTTCTTTGGGCAGTCTGTTCCAGTGTCTGAGAACCCTTTCTGTATAGAAGCTTTTCTGTGGAGAAATTTCTAAGAAGGGATAGCCTGATAGTGATGAGCAACCCCTGCTGTGAGGAATGCCTTTGAAGAGAAAGAACAGCAGAACACCTTTGAGGAGAAAGTGGAGCCAGAACAGAGGGAAGGAAAACAACAGTGCACACTGAGACAGTTCCTGATTCTGGAAAAGTTACCCAGAACTTTCTTGCTAAAGAGGCATTGATTGTTATTGTTACTACTTGGACAATAACCAATTATTATTTTCCACATATAATCCCCTTTACCAAACAGCTTGTAGTATTAGGAGACACTCCCCACTTACTAGCAGTATAAGGAGCTGTAGAATCACAAATAAACTGAGTTATGGCCTAATCACATTAATGTCTGTCATTTCTCCATGGTGCTCCTCCCAACACTTTTCTTAATGTCTAACCTAAACATCTCTTGGTGTAACTTGATGCCATTTCCTTCTCCTATCAATTGTGAATTGGGAAGAGATGAGCACCCATTTCTCTACAACTTCCTTTCAGCTAGTTGTGGAGAGTGAGCCCCAGATTACATCTTCTTGGAATCACAGAATCACAGAATTAACCTTTGAGATCATCGAGTCCAACTCATCACATAAAACTTCTTAATTAACTAAACTTTTAAACACTTCCAGGGTAGATGACTCCATCACCTCCCTGGGCAGCCTATTCCAATGCCAATCACTCTTTTTGTGAAGAACGTCTTCCTAACATTCAGCCTAAATCTCGTACAGCTTCAGACTGTGTCCTTTTGTTCTGTCACTGATTGCCTGGGAGAAGAATCAGTAAGCTTATTATTTAAAGATGGTTGTGTGAGGGGAAAAAAATGTGATCATAGTAAACACCATAGACATGAATTGTGTTATCTTAGACTACTTCAGTGCCAAAATACCTCTTATATTTGAAGTTGGAAAGAACACAGATTAAGAATATTGAGTATTTAAAATTATTTTAAAATTACTAAGAAACCATTTAATTACTAAAAGGCACAACACATTAGGTTTTTGTCGTGAATATCAATTTTAATTATTATTGATAATCGTGGAGGGGGTCCGGAATAGTTCCCCCTGGGTTCTTTGGATGCGCGGTTGGCAGGAATAAATGCACAACACCGCTTTGAACACAGAATAAACAGTTTAAACAGTCAGAACTTAGAGAACAGAGAGTCTAAATACAGAGCAACCCCAACCGCGCCTGCAAGAGCCCCCAAAATGCGCAGTGGTTACAATGTTTCTCCCTGAGGAAGGGGAGAGAAGGACGGATTTATCCCGAATAGAAAGGAAAAGAGAGGGTTTTGCCTTGCCACTTTGCTATAAACTGTGATGCCTGCCGCTGTTTGCTGCTGCCGCTGAACACATGGCTAGTGCTGGACAGGGGTGAGCCTGGAGTTCCTCGCAGCACGAGAGGGAGACGAAGAAGAGACCCTAATAGTCGTTGCACCCCCTTAAATACCCCATCAGGGGAGCATGGAACTGACCAATAGGCACTTAGCATCCACTGGACGGCCAATTGGTTCAAAATAGTCCCACGCCCAGGGGTGGGCTTCAATGCCTTAAGGCACAGCACAGATCACCGGACTCGGGCGCATGACTTGTACGTGCAGCCTGAGATCGCCTGGTTCCAGAGCCAAATGGTGTGTCCCCCCCTGCACCCCGTTCTGGACCTTGCAACGGAAGGGGAAGGTCCCAGGAACTAAACCAACTCTGGGCAGTAATCACGCCCATACCAGGACAGCTTTTTCTTAAAATAGTTTAATACATCCTAACACATTAGTCAAACAAATGTTCTACTATGACACTGATATTTTACTGACCTTTTAATATGTCAAAATATGCTAGGATGACCAAATTATTTACTGGGAAAAAGAAAAAGATAGAAAGATAGAAAGATAGGAAGGAAGGAAGGAAGGAAGGAAGGAAGGAAGGAAGGAAGGAAGGAAGGAAGGAAGGAAGGAAGGAAGGAAGGAAGGAAGAAAAGAAAGAAAGAAAGAGAAAGAAAGAAAATAACGAAAAGAAAGGGATGAGTCATTCTGGTTTACTTAAGTTCTCCCCTCAGTGTTCTAATACATTAATGCTAAAAAATAAATTGAAAAATCAGCATGTAAATGTGGTCCAAACTATCTTGCCTCAGTGACTGTAACCTAATTAGGTAAAAGGGAACCACCTTTCAGTGCTTCTGTTGTGCCTTTAGAATCACTAATTACAATAGCAATAAATTTTATATCTCAGTAACCTTAATAAGGTCAGGTTTTACAGACAATTAGAAATCATTCCTTATACAGAGGCAAACCTGTAAAATCAGCAGAATTAATTCAGCTCTTATGGGGATATAAACAGCTAAAACGAAGAGGTGGCATCACCTTAAAAAGAAAACAACTAGAATGTGTTTACATGGAATTGGAAAATTAGATGACCTAGGGGGAAAAAAAAAAAAAAGTGATCTAAACTAATGTGACCTGTCAGTCAAGACTTAGCAAACCAGTACACATTCAGGATTTAACAAGATAATTGCTTAAATCTAGCTACATATGGGGACCTCGAGGTGTACCTGCAGGACTTCGAGGAGACTCTGGCACCTGGATGAATGCCAGAGAGCTGTGGGCAGGAGTGAGAGGCACACAGAACAGAAGCACTCACACTTCCATCTAGAGATGTAAATGTGTGGTGTGTAAATATGTGCAGCTTAGAAATTTCTGGGTTTCAACATTTTAGTGAATGTTCAGTAATTTACCTGCTGCACAGAGCCATAAAATCACTTTGTTTTGAAAAAATCTTTAAGACAACCAACTCCAACCATAATCAAATTCTGATGTTAAACCATGTCCCTTAGCAGCACACCTCTTTGACACACCTCCAAGGATGGGGAATGAACCACCTCCCTGTGGAGCCCATTACAGTGCTATAGAACCCTTTCAGTCAATAAGTTTCTTCTAATATCCAGTATACACAACTTGAGGCCACTTCTTCTTATCCTATCACTTACTAGGAAGAAGAGACCAACAACCAGCTCCTTCCAGGTAGTTAATTTATGCATGTTGCATCAGAGGATAAGACCTTCACAATCCTGTATACAAGACTAAAAAATAAGAAGATTAAATTCCATATGAAGCCCTTAAAGCCTGTCACATGAAGCTTCTGCTTAATAAAACATGTTATTAGCAATACTGAAAAGGAGCTTGAGCAGTTTAAAAAAAAATTTTAAAAATTAAAAAGCACATTTCAAAATTACTTTGCTTTAATTATAGATGCTTTGAAATAAATTCATAGATGGGACTGTAGTGGTTTAGCAGTTACCTACCCACCCCCCCCACACACACCTTTCATAAACCCTGGCTAGGACTCAAAAAAACACTGGAAGTTAATAAATGAAGCTTTATATTTACAGCAATGCACAATATACAAGCAAATATTTACAAGGTATAACAGATATTTACAGATATATACAATAAAAAGGTAATACAGACACCACACCCCTCCCAGAGACCAAAATCCCCAAGAGAGGGTAATCAAACACCCCCTACCACCTTTCCCCCTTTCCCCAGTCTTATCTCACCACCTATTGATGATGCAGATAAGCTGAAGTAGATTGGCCAGTGGCAGGAAGGAGTTAGTAATTTTACTCTGAATTAGCTACCAAGACAAAGAGACAAAGGAGACTATGCAAGAGAAGCAGCCGCAGTGCCGAACAGTCAGAAGCTGTCTGCTATCTAGTTGTTTTCAGAACAATTCTTAAAAACAACTATTTTTCTTTCTCAGTAAAACTCTGATGAAGTAACACACTGTGTTTACCTCTCTCAGCCAATAGTCTAATTTCTCACTCAAATTCTCCAATTAGCTCAAACCAACACAGAGACATACTACCAAAATATAGTTTTGGACAAGTTTCCTAATCTTAATTAATTCACTTGTGAGAATTATCCTGATGTAAAGAAAATTAAAGTTTTTTTAAAATTCAAATAATTTCTTTCCAAAATAAATTGGTCAAAGAAACAGGAAAACAATCTGTCCCTTAATTATCCCATAGCACTTATTTGCTCACAGTATGTGAAACTTCACATCATTATCTACTAAGGATTAATTCAAGGTTTGATTTTATGAGCTCAGTTATTTTTATGCATGTTGCTGATAACCAGGATGATCACCTCCCGTCTTTGGAGTCCAGTTTGGTTTTACTTAAAAAGGTTTACTGGCTTGTCCACTGGGCTTACAGTGTGGTGACTGGAGACACCCAGCAGTTCTGAACTTTCAGAAACACTTCTCACTGTAACTGGATTAGAGATTGAGGAAAGATATTATTATGGACTGTAGGCATGCCCTATTTAATTAGCACAGATTTTAACAATACTGAATGCTTAAAGGCATAAAGCACTTGAGACACACTGGTAAAAGCCTCCTTTAGGAAATCTATTCCTTTTCTGTAACACAAGCAATAGAATTGTTTGAGAGGGAGGGAGTTGATGGTTTTGTTTTGTTTTGTTTTTCTAATTTAGTTTTTAATGAAGACAACAGAGATGCAACAATATGATCTTGAGAAACTATAGTGACTAACATTAGATGAGAGGGACACCAGAGTTTGAAAAACTGAAACAAACAGAATCCAAAAAATTATTTGTAAGGGACCTTAAAGATCATCTGGCTCCAACCAACCTGCCATAGTGCAGAGACACACTACACTAGATCATATTGTTCAATGCCCCAGGCGGCATGGCCTGAGCACTTCCAGGGATGGTGTATTCATAACCATCACTCATTCAAGAGTTCGGGAATATCCCTGAACAAAAAAGAACCCAAACACAAAAAACACACACACACCCAAAAATCCCCACATAAAACCGAAACTTAAATTGTCAATATTTTGTCAGTATTTAAATCTCTCTATAAAATAATCTACCATTGATAATTTTTATTTTCTGATTTCCTTAAACAATTTTTAAGCAATAAGGAATTTTGCTTTGCCTTATTTTGCAATGTGTATCTTTTAATTGTGTTTTTTTTAAATTCATCTTTATTGCTTTCATAAAATAGAAAATAAATTAGTATTTGAAATCAGAAAGTCAATTACATCTTATTTATTCCTCACTCAGAAATAAAGAGTAATTTTTGCTGGAAAATTTTTGAGTACAATTTGGAGGATATTCCTTACCAGTATGTGTTGACTCTAACTGAAGCCTAACCTTGACAAGGTTGACAAATGTAATTTTTTCAGTAGTAGCTATTTGAAATATATATTACTTGGACAAGGCATTGAAAATGTAAGCTGCAGAAACCAAAGGTGAAATAAAGATGGAATTTTAAACTTTTAAGTGACAGGTAAAGTGCTATACTACAGCCAAAGTACACATTAAGAGAGTGAAGAAAGACAGCAACTAAATGGAACAGACACATACTCCTGCCAATTCACTATCATTTGCAAGGCAGATGGAAAATGAAATATGGCTGTCCCAGACTACTTAACTGTTCTGGGACATAGAACTGCTTGAGAGAGTCCACTGCAAAGCCACAAAGATCATGAAGGGAATGGAACATTTCTCTTATAAGGAGATTGAGGGAGGTGGGGATCTTTAGCTTGGAAAAGAGAAGACTGAGAGGTGACTTTATCAGTATTTGTAAACATGTAAAGGGCGAGTGCCAGGAGGATGGAGGCAGGCTCTTGTCCTGTCATCAGGCATTAGGGAGAAGGGGCAACAGGTGGAAGCTGAGGCATAGGAAGTTTCACGTAAGCATGAGGAGGATTTTTTTCACTGTAAGTGTGACAGAACACTGAAACAGTCTGCTGAGGGGAGTTGTGGACTCTCCCTCTCTGGTGATATTCAAAATCTCCCTGGATGAATTCCTGTGTGAGCAGGGCAGTTGGACTGGATGATCTTTCAAGGTCCCTTCCAGCTCCTGACATTCTGTGATTCTGTGAACATTGCTGAGATCTTTAAAAATTATTAGTTCCCTGAAAATCATAGAATGTCAGAGGCTGGAAGGGACCTCAAAAGATCATCCGGTCCAGCCCCGCTGCCAGAGCAGGACAAATAATTATTTACACACACACACACACACACACACAAAGATATTGCATTAGGAAGAAGAAAGAAAGGGAAAAAAAAATAATCAAAGACCAAATATCACTATGGTCTTGTTTTGCACCCTTCTTTGTTTCTGGTAAACACAGGTCATAATGCTGAACATGTATATTTTCCTTTCTTGGTGAAATGGCCTAGGATTGGCCTTAGGGGTGTTTTCATCTGTTGCTATTGGTCAAAGATATTCAACAAAATACTTAAAACTTACCCAGCTTTTTTGTTTGCTGCTGCTGCTTTTGGTTTGCCTGCTAACCTGTCCTGCCTTGTGTGCCTTCACACCTTGTGTAGCTGGGAACCTGCCTCTCCCATGAATGGAAGATGATCTCTCTGCCCACCTCTCGAACTGAGCCAAAGGTCTGAAACAGCTTGCTCTGCTCCTGGAAGCAGCTACCCACCTGAGCTCAGCTGAGCCTGAGTTGCTTTGACTCTGGTTGAGCCTAGCAATGGCCAGCATCACTGGGACCTGCCATTCCCACCACTCCAGTCGAGGGCCGACCCTCCTGCTATACAGCACCTAATCAGATGGTCCAGCCTGTAAGCCTGTATCCAGTTTCACTCCCATGGTTGGCCGATCAGGTAGCTTTCTGAAAACCACAGAGGATTTGTCTTGTGTCCAAGGATCTTCTCAGACATGTTTAATTTGAACTGCGCAAGCAGCAACACAGCTCCTCCCCACCCCTTCCCCAGCACTATCACCATGTGGAAAGTCCACCATATGGCCAGGACTATATTTCCCTTGTTTATGCATCTGGATATAATTTTGGAGTATCGAGATTCAGAACAGTAAGTAAATTAACTCTGTTTTCCAAAGTTTGTGAAGCTTTATGCTTACATTTAACTTTTAAGTGGCAGTTTGTGCCATAAGACTCTTCAATAATTTAAATTTCTAAAAATTTCCTAAAATTGTTTAAATCAATCTGACTGTATATATACATTCTGCAAAGATAGTTTTACCAACCGCATAACTGAATCTGTGTGTTTTATTGTAAATAAGTTTTGGGGATTTTCTTTACGTATTTAGTAAACCATTTAATATTTTTTTTATATTGGCCTCATTATAATTCACACCTAACTCAGATTCAAATCCCTCCTTAGCAGTTGTATAGACCAAAGAGGTCTCCCATCAGCAGTTCACCATTATGTAGCAGGAAAAATACAAAGCAAAACAACCCCAAAACCAAAACAATGATACCAGTCTCAAATATTATTTGAGCCTTTGATCACTCTATCTGTAGCCATTATTTGCAAAATTAGTAATGTAATAATGGGCACTAATTTAAAATAGTTTATGAATAAAGCAGCTCTGTTTATATCAGAGAGGATATCATTCACACTGGTATCAAGCCCAGATCTATGAAGCCACTCTCCCACAATACATGTCCATACAGCCTCCAAGCTTATGTAATCCAGTCAGAAATGCATAAACCAGTATTTGAGTGATTTGTCAGCAAGTTACCTAATTTAGACCTAGTGTGAAGATGTATCATTCTAAATAGGACCAGTGAGAAGCAGCAGCAGAGAATGAGAACAGCAAATGTCAGGAGGAACGCAACAGAGAAACGACAGACACCAATACGATTAGGTCATAACTCACTTTATTGCATTTCTACAGCTCCTTTTATTGCCAGCATGTGGGGGACATTCTCTAAATACTATAAGCTAATTGCTAAAGGGGATTATATGTGGAAGACAATAATTGGTTATTGCCCGAGTATTAACAATAAACATTAACTCCTTTTTAGCAAGAATGTTCTGGCTAACTTTTCCAGAAGCAGGAACTGTCTCAGTGTGCACCATTGTTTTCCTTCCCTCTGTTCTGGCTCCACTTTCTCCTCAAAGGCATTCTACTGCTCTTCTCTTCGAAGGCATTCCTCACAGCAGGAGATGCTCATCGATACCAGGCTATCCCTTCTCACTTAGAAATTCCTTCACAAGTAAAAGAGCAGCCTATCAGAGGGAAAGCAGCATGTTTCAAGGTCAAGAGATCAGCTCAAGTTCAGATGGTTGATGGTAGCATCTTTCACAAACTGATGCTGCCAAGAAGTTCTGCACCACTAATTTAATATAAGCAATGCATAACTATGAACCTTTAAGAATAATTTTGGTTGCACAGGGAGACCTTCTTGCTCTCTACAGCTCCCTGAAAGGAAGTTGGATAAAGGTGGGTGTCAGTCTTTTCTCCCTAGTAACAAGTGATAGAACAAGAGGAAATGGCCTCAAGTTGCACAAGGGGAGGTTTAGGTTGGATATTAGAAGAATGTTCTTCACTGAAAAGTTTCTCAAAGATGGAAACAGGCTTCCCAGGTAGATGACTGAATCCTCATCCCTGGAAGTGTTTCAGAGAGGCAGAGATGTGCTGAGGGACATGGTTTAGCACCAAAGTTGTTAGATAATTCTTGGACTCAGTCTTAAAAATTCTTTTCCAACCAAAATGAGATTCTATGATTGTAAGGGGAAGATATGGCTTTATGGTTGGGAATGTCTTTATTTTATTTTTTTTGTTAAGATGTATATGTCAGATCTCTGAAAGAATTTAGCAGTTTTTATTATTTCGTAACAAAAATATGACTTAATATATGTAGGTAGTACTTTCTGACAAATTGTGCCATTTACTGACAAAAGCCCTGTAAAATTTTCCATTTAGAAAAGTGGAAAGAGCTGTTTTGACAGCTTTATGCTGTAACATCTGACCAACTTACATGGTAGATAGTGGAGTGATTCAAATTGTGTTCAAGGCCTGTAAAGAGTTTAAGAAATTTTTTGTTCCTGTTTTATAGTAAAAACTCTTTTCCCCCTCTCAAATACTTTTGGTAACTTTTAAAATATTTAAAAATACCATTTCACAAAAGGACAATCTCTTTGTGGAAGTTAGCTTTTTACTTCATTGCTCTGGAGGGGACTCAGCACATAAATTCAAAGGCCACTGCAATGGTTGGAGTGGGCCTGGAGACTGAGAAAGATGGGCTTATTTGGCCTGGACAGCAGCCCTGCCATGCCCACAGTGAGATCAGTGTATAAAACTAGCCAACCTCTTTAGTCATACAAAACAGAACAAAATTAAATGAGCATAAATCAGAGTAAGACAGTGTAAATCCCTGAGGAACACACTTGTTACTAGTTTCCACTTGGAGATTGAGCCATTGACTGTAACTCTTCAGATGTGGCCATTCATTATCCATTTAAAAGCTCACTCACCAAAGTCATATCTCTTCAAGTCCCAGCATATGACAAGAAGAGGGTCTTTCCTCTTTGCCAACTCTAGGAATATGTTAACTGCATTAGCAGAACACACCCAGGTGCACTTAATGCAAAGTTCTACATCAGCTGTTAATAAACATTAATATATCAAAGGGGAGGGAAAAAAATCAACAACAACAAAAAACAAACCCCAAAACATTCCCTCATGCAAAGCATTACACTTACTGAAAAAAAATGAAAAAGCCTGAACTGTTGCCAAATGTTACTCAGCCTTTCTACATTTGTCTTCAACAGCCAACCTTTAGCTTTATGGTAGTAGTGCTCTGTGGAGCACTCCTACTTCCCCATCTGTCTTTGTTTCCCCATTGCAACACTGCTCATTCCCATTTCTTTATCAGTGTTGAAGGTTTTATTGCTCCCTTTGGTCCTTGAACAAACCTGGAGAGAACAAGTCTTGTCAGCCTGGCTGGAGCAGTTGAATTGTGCCTGTGGTGCAAATTGTCCCATACATTTAACTGAACCTCGGTAAGTATTTTGTAACTAATTACTCTTGAATGCACCCTTCAACAATCTTATCAACCAATTTATTGTTCTTTAATTCCCTTACTTACAAATAATATTCTGCATTAATATTTGCAGTTCTTGTTGAGAGCTAACCTCTGATTTGATGCTATTGAGGGGAACCAGTAAAAATACAGACCAATTCAAGCAGCAGCTGAGGGCACTGCACATGTAGTACACTTCAGAAGCCCAACCCTATTTCATGTCTGTTTATGACATTTGCCTCTAAAGCAGTCAGTATAATAGGAACCATGGCAATTGCTCAACTATGGCAAAAGAGGCAAGAGCACAAACCATAAATATTCAAACTGAATGCTTATAATTTTATCTTTAAGTGTATGAGGAATTATTTAACTTCATATAATGTATGCTTTCTTGTCATTTTCATTGGTATTAAAAGCCTTCAAGTTTTCAAATGCTTCTGAGGAAGAGCCAAAGTGACAATAACCTAAGTGGCAGTGAACTTGCAGAAGCCTTAACCATGAGACATACTAACCATATTTTATACATTAAGTTCTAAGCCTTTGAACTCCACATACAGCACTGCCTAGGACACCCCAGGCACTAATCACCAAGAAGTCACAGCTTCTTCCCACCAGCAGAAGGCAACAGTTCAGCCCTCCTCCAACCTAGTCACTTGCTGTAGAAGATTAAATCATCCTCTGAATTTCCCTTAAGAAAACTACAAAGTCCCATCCCAGGGGATGGACCTGGTTGTCCAAGGATGTTGTAATATTGTTACTCCATTCTGCTTTCTGGTATTGCAGCTTATAATGCAGTGCCTGTCTGATATCGCTCTCTTCCCTTTCCTGCTTTTCCTCCCTTCACTTCTTTCCTTGCTTATCTCACAGTTTGTGTGTGGGAGATGGCTTCTAGCTGGCAGGGAATTTGGAGATGTGTCATGTGGCCTGCTGAGGCCTTGTAGCCCTAAGCTGGGGAGGGCCTCAGGCCTGCTCAGAGTGGAAGAGGTGGAGGATTCTAGATGGTTTTAGTCTGATAGACTTGGCTTAGCTTGTGGATGTATTCATTCTGATATTTTAGTCTGATAGACTTGGCTTAGCTTGTGGATGTATTCATCCTGATATTTTAGTCTGATAGACTTGGCTTAGCTTGTGGATGCATTCATTCTACCTGATTGCCTTTTACATATATGTACTTCAAACTTCCAGTCAGTGTGCAGTATATTCATTCTTACTCTTCAAAAGGAGAAAGTCATTTCTGTCCTCTATTCCTGGGTAGCTTGTGGCCTCAAACTGGCACAACCTGAAATCACCCAGCTGTGGCTCTACAACAGCTTGAGTGTATCTAAAGCATTCTACTTCCACTTGCATATTCCACTTCATCCTTCATACTAACACTATTGTTTTGTCATCAGACTGAGGAATGAACAGTTTCATGTTTTTCTAGGTGTAATTTTCACCCAGATACATATCCTGGACTGGGGAACCAAGAATTACTTGATTACAATAGTGATCTCTGAATACAGGGACTAGTTGCATTCAGTAAGAGATTATAATCTCAATTTGCTTTTTTTTTTCTTTAAAACAACCTCACTCACTTTAATGAATAAGTATTAAAGAAAACTTGCATAAGTTTATACAGAGCAGGGAAGCATCCCATATTCTAATATCTGCAGCTTCTAACATAACAGTACAAAAACCAGACTCATTTTCCTACTGAAGAATGAGATAGCAGATCACCTATTTCACAAGACGGCAATTCATCTTCTGAAAGGTGTGCAAGATGACTAGTTTACATTTAGAAAAATACCATGTAGATGCCTAAGTAAAGATTACAGACAAGTTTGGGAAAATCGGATGGGGTTAAATGGGGAAAAATAGCACCTTGTTTTGCTCAAAAGGACACAGTAGAAAACTGGCAGCTATATTTGCCATTTGGTGTGAAGTATTTTCAACTGGAAAAGTAGCACTATGCTCAAATGAATGAATTAGAAACTTAACACCATCCCTGGAGATGTGTAAAAGGCACAGATGTGATGCTAAGGGACATGGCTTAGCACCAGACTGGACTTGATGTTAAGTGCCTTCTCAAAACACAGAACACTATTGTTAAAGGATTATTTTCTTGCATTGTTAGCAATTGTCTATTTAAACAAATTGTATCTTGAAACATTTATTCTTTAAATCTTCTAAATATTATTTTGGCAGTGTTTCAAGAGAGTACTGCACAAAATGTAATAATGGTATTTGTCCCACTGGAGGTTTAAATGAGGTGTGAACTGTGACAGGGCATGCCCAGTCCACTGCTCCACCAGAGGTGTGAATGGGGCAGGAAACGGTCTTCCTCCCTCCCCACCTCTGTCACCAGAGGCTTAGTACAATAGGTGTGAAGTGCCTTCTCCCACCCTCCATGGGCTTGAACAGGGAGGGAACAAATCACCTCAGTATATTTATGGCAGCTGGACAGATTGCAGCAGGACTTGCTTGGACCTTCACTGGGACCTGAACTGGGACCTGCACTCAGACCTGCATTAGGACCTGAACACAGACCTGGAGACACGAACCTCGCATGAACTTTGAGCCGGAACTTAAGGAGCATCCTGGCTTCTTGCTACAGGACCTGCCTCTAACGGTAAACTGCAGCCATTCGTGGGAATACCACGGAGCACCCCGGTTTTCCCCTGCCTTGCTTCGCGATCGTGGCTTCGTAAAAGCTGTGCCTACAGTCATCTTGGACTCTGGCAGGCACTGTACTCCGGACACTGCTGTGAAAGAGACAGTCTCCCGTCTGTAAGGTTTGTTTCATGCCCAAACCTTTCCATTTTCCTGAACTACAAGAAAAGGCATCCTTGTGAAGACTTTTCCCGACCGAATTAGAACCCAAACTTAAACCAATTTACACACAGATTGTGGGTAGGGCTTTTGGAAATTATAAAAGCTACATAATTTATAATTTCTGCCTCTTCAATTGCCCCCAAATCAATACACTCAATATAAGTAACTTTAAGGTAAAAAAACCCTCCACTAAGAGGCTTTCTGCTCAAATATAGTTTACCCAGAGATTATAACAGGCAAAAGAAGCGCTGTGGTATCTATATTGATTTAACACCTAATTCTTGTTCAGTAATTAGACATCTGCATAAGTGTTTTATAAAAATGCCTGTGAGATAAGTCAGTAAAAATATTGTTAAAGCACATACCTCTGAGAATCTAAGTTTTAAGAAACAGGAGAATATTTTTACAGTCTGGAATTTAGTAGAGAATTAATCCTATATTCTTAAAACATTATATGTACGTAGATCTGTATGGACACATGCACTGAAAGATAACTCATCACTTAATTCTTCACTTAAAAAGCCTCAGACACTTCACTCAAATTTAATTTGATCCTTAAACTCAGTGAGTGACCAAAACAAATTGAAGCAGACAACAATCAAGTTCTCTCTTCAATCTGCTTATGATCTTTACTTTGATTTACAGTACATTTAATACAAAAGATCCTGAGTTGTGTTTTAATTACTTTCACCTATTTCTTTTTTCTTTTATCATCCACAGAATCATAGAATCATTTCAGTTGGAAAAGACCTTTAAGGCCTAGTCCAATCATTACCTAACTCTACCATGTCTAGGGCTAAACTATGCCTCCCAGCACCTAATGACATCTTGTAAATGACTCCAGGGATGGGGATTCAAGTATTTCCCTAAGGAATCTATTCTAGTCTGAGAACTCTTCAAGTGAAACAGTTTATTCTAGCATTGCAACCTAAACAGCCGTGGTGCAATTTGTGGCCATTTCCTCTCATCACTTTTTACTAGAGAGAAGCAACCAACACATGTTCACTCCAACCCCCTTTCAGCTAGTTTTAGAGGGTGTAGTGGAGTCTTTTCTGCAGACTAAACCCTAGTTTCCTCAGCCACACCTCACAAGACGTGTTCTCCAGACCCTTCTCCAGCTTCATTCTCTTTCTCTGGACCCACTCCAGTTCCTCAGCATCCTTCTTGTAATAAGGGTCCCAAAACTGAAAACAACACTCAAGGAGTGGCTTCACCAGTACTGAGTATAGAGAGACAGTCACTTCCCTGATCCTGATGGACACAGTATTCCTTATACAGGCCAGGATTCCTATTCTCTTACGTATTTCCTTATGTGAATAATCAAACTCAGCTTCCACTTAGATTACCATAACAACCTACAACATAGTTCTTGAACATATTCACCCACTACAATTTGATTACTAACAATCCTCATTAGACCTCAGAGAGATTATGTTCTTAGGCAGTAGTCAGGAGTAAGGCAGGAGTCATGCAGTAAATCCATACAAAATACACTTCTAAATGAGTAGTCTATAGCACTGTAACCTTAACGGCTGGCAGTTCTGCAGAGTATCAGGTAACTACTACTTCTGAATGCAAATCAAACTTCTGTTAAAGGAAGCTGGAATTTCACATTTAAGACTCATTACCCATGCATCTGAACCAACATAAATGACTATTCTATTGTTACCAAAGTGATAAAAGGAATAGGATATATTACAAAAACACTTTAATTTATGAGCACAGATTCTTCCAGACTTAGCATTCCCTCAAATTACACCCAAGATAATTGGGATCTTTTCACAAACCTGAAGCATTTTTTGCTGTTCATTCACAAAAACATCTTGGCAGCAGCCATCCCTGGTTGAGAAGGGCATTTGGGTACTTGTAGCAAAGTGCTGTCCTCAAAACCTTTCAGCAAACTCTTCTTTGCTAATTAAATTATACTGTTTGCACAATGAAGCTGAACTCTCTTGCTGGGACAGACTATGGATAATAACAACATATTTATACCCATATGCTAAATGCAAATTTAAGAAAATCATTGGCTCATGTTCACAGAAGCAAACAGCTTGGAGAGCTTGGTTTTAATCTACCACCTTTGAATTTAATTTATACATTTTCCCGAACAGTACACTCTAGTGGAGCACAATAAGAAGAGTCCCCCTTGGCTCCATCTTCAACAAAAAAATGTTCTGAAAGAGGAACAAGAATTGGATATTGAGCACATGGTAAACAAAAACTGAACAGCTCATTTCAATACTGTAACCTGTTGAAGAAGCTGGACAATGAATTAATTAGAAAAGGCATTAAACATGTATCTTTTCAGATACGTTTACTGTCACACTACCTGTTCATCAGCAAGGTGGACATAGAGAGTAATATCAGAGAGTTTACAAAGTAACTCACCCTTTAGATGCAAATCTAACTTTTTTAATGTAATACTTCCTTGTACTCATGTATGTAAAAGTTTGTTTTCTATCGAGTTTATGCAATTTTCTGCCCACAAGTGATTTGCCCTCCTGTTACATACTTCAACAAGACTCAACCTTTTGGGAACTAGGCATTGGATGGAACAGTTGAGTGATACTGATGTACAAGATTTCCATTTCTACTTAGTGTAAGAGAAGACTGTTTGCAGTCCAGCAATGAGTCTCTATGCATGCCTTAATTTACTAAAACCACCATTCTGGAGAATATTTTTCTCCAGAGCACTACAAGGCTTTTTTTTTTTTTTTTTTTAAACCGATAACTTTAAAAGAGAATGAGGTTAAAAAAGTGCATATGTATGTATATATCACAGGATCACAAGATGTTAGGGGTTGGAAGGGACCCAAGGAGATCATCAAGTCCAACCCCCCTGCCAGAGCAGGACCATAAAATATAGCACAGATAACAGAGGAAGACATCCAGACAGGCCTTGAAAGTCTCCAAAGAAGGAGATTGCACAATCTCTCTGGGGAGCCTGTGCCAGTGCTCTATGGCCCTTAAGAAAATAAGTTCCCCCTTGTGTTGAGATGGAACCTCTTGTTCTGCAACTTAGACCCACTGCTCCTTGTCCTAGCACAGGGAGCAAGTGAGAAGAGCCTGTCCCCACACTTCTGACACCCAGCACTCAGATGTTTATAAACATTGATTAAATCCCCTCTCAGTCTTCTCCAGACTAAAAAGCCCCAGGTCCCTCAGCCTCTCCTCATAAGGCATGCCCTCCAGTCCCCTCATCATCCTTGTAGCCCTCCACTGGACCTTCTCCAGCAGATCCCTGTCCCTCTTAAACTGGGGAGACCAAAACTGAATGCAGTATTCAAGATGGGGTCTCACCAGGGCAGAGTAGAAGGGGAGGAGAACCTCCCTTGATCTGATGGACACACTCTTCTTAATACACCCCAGGATCCCATTTGCCTTCTTGGCAACAAGGGCACATTGCTGTCCTATGGATAGCTTGTTACACACCAGGACTCCCAGGTCCTTCTCCACAGGGCTGCTCTCCAGCCGACCACTTCCCAACCTGTACTGGTGGAGTTTATTATTCCTTACCAGGTGCAAGACTCTGCACTTGTCCTTGTTGAACCTCATCAGGTTCCTCTGTGCCGATCTCTCCAGTTTGTCCAGGTCTCACTGGATGGCTGCACAGCCTTCAGCTGTGTCACCCAAGCCTCCCAGTTTGGTGTCATCAGGAAACTTGCTGAGCAGCCTCTGTCCCCTTGTCAATGTCACTGATGAAGGTGTTGAGCACTGGACCCAGCACTGATCCTTGGAGGACTCCACTGGTTACAGCTCTCCAGCTGGACCTGGCACCATTGATCACCATTCTCTGAACTCTATCTTGTAACCAGTTCCTAATCCACCTCACTGTCTGCTCTTCCATCCCACACTTCCTGAGCTTGCTCACTAGAATGCCATGGGAGACAGTGCTAAAGGCCTTGCTAAGGTCAAGGTAGACTACATCCACTGGTGTCCCTGAATCTACCCTTTCAGTTATGTCATCATAGAATGTTATCAGGTTAGTCAAGCATGACTTCCCCTTGGTAAATCCATGCTGACTACTCCTGATAACCTTCTTCTCTTCCAAGTGCCTTGAGATGCCCTCCAGAAGGAGCTGCTTCATCATTTTTCCAGGGATAGAGTTGAGGCTGATTGGTCTATATTCCCTGGAACCTCTTTCTTGACCTTTTTGAAGACTAGAGTGATATTGGCTCTCCTCTGGTCCTCAGACACCTCTCCTGTCTCGCACAAATTTGCAAAAATGTTGGAGAATGGCAGAGAGATCACATCAGCCAGTTGTTTCAGCACCCCTGTGTCAGGGACACAGTGAAGAATTCTCCATGGACTTCATGCAATTCAATGCGAATTAGTAGAAGCCCTTTGTTGCACTTTACACATGTGTTTATATTTGAGTACTGAGCACCACGCCTACAAATATTCATACATGAACACAACCCAGGCAAGCAAAACCCCACCCATTAATATGCATGATAACCTGTTATTCTCTAACCAGATCTTTCACTATCTCTTACTCCCTCGTGGGAGGCAGTTGCCATGTTATAAGAATCAGTCCTATATCCTGTGTGCCACAGATTGTTTTCCTCAGCTGTGTGAACCAAGGCCAGACTCCTCATTATTTCACATTCCCACACCCTTGGATGCATCTCATCAGGGCCCATGGACTTGCAAGTATTTAATGTTCTCCCAAGTGACAAATCCCTTCATCCATGAATCATAAGTTTCTCTCTTCCCTCAGATTTCCTATACAGAAGCAGAGGGGAAGATTTTTCTATTATTATTTGCTCAGTCAGTATAATGTCAACAGCACCAGGGAGGGCCTCCACCCCCTGCCTGTGCCGTTTACCTGTTCATCCCCTGAAATAAACAAGTCTTATCTCCTCGGGGTAGCTGATGAATATCCTGAAAACCATGATAGGCAGAAATCTGGGAAAGTCACAAAAGACCTCAGTATTTACATCCCAGAGCATCAGCAAAGTGCTGTATCTCTGATAATTTGCATTCAGCCAGGAACATTGTCTGAGCTTAGGGGAAGGAGACAGCAATCCTTATCTTTGTTGATTCAAAGAAGGGAGAGCCTTCAGTTTCTCATACACCTTACCCCTCTTCCCCAATCTTATCTCACCATCTGTTGATGCAGCAGAACTAGATCAGCCAGGGAGGTCAGCAGTAGGAAAGAATTAGTGGAATTATAGAGAATCAGCTACAAAAGGCATGGAAAAGAAGCCATGCAAGGAGTCAGCCACAGCCGAGAGAGGTCTGAAACCGTCTGACTTATCTATATTTGTGTTATAACTCTTAATTATATTTTTTTCTTTCTCAGCAAAGCTGTGAGTGAAGTGACATCACATGTTTTAATTTCTCAGCCTATAGTCTAATTTCTCATTCCAATCCTCCAATTAGTTCAAACCAGCACAGGGTGTTTTCATTTGTTGCTACTGGTCAAAGGCACTGGTCAAAATACTATAAAACCTAGCCAACTTGTTTGTTTGCTGCTGCTATCTTTGTTTTGCCCACTACCTGTTTGCCTTGTGTGCTTTTGCACCACATGTGGCTGGAGACTTGCCTTCCCCATGAACAGGGGTCTGAAGCTGCTTACCCCACTGTGGGAGCAGCTACCCACCTGACCATTTGACTCTGGCCATGCCTAGGGGATGACCTCGCAACAAGTTGCAACACCAGGACCTGACAGCCTGCTGCTCCAGCCTGAGGGCCAACTCCTTTGTTATACACAGCACCCAATCAGACTGTTCCAGCCCATAAACCTGGATCTTGCTTTGCCCAGATGGCTGACCACTCTGATGACCTCCTGAGAGCCTTGGAACAATTTGTTCTATTTAAGCTATGCAAGCAGAAAAACCCTGCCACATCATCACCACGTGGAAGGCCACCACGTTGCAGGGACTATATTTTTCCTTGTTTATGCTTCTACATATAATTTTGGATTACAAATATTGAGACTCTGACCAGTGAGCAAATCATACTTTCTTCTCTAAAGTTTATGTTCAACGTTTAAGTGGCAGTTTGTGCTGCAAGACTCTTTCCAGTTGTTTAAATTTTCTAAAACCTTTCCTAAAATAATTTAAATCAATCTGATTGTATATACACATTCTGAAAAACATAATTTTACCAACCACATAACAGAATCTCTGTGTGTTGATTGTAAATAAGTTTTGGAAAAAATATTTATATATTTTTAAAAGTATTTAATAATTTTATATTGGCCTCATTACAATTCACTTCTAACTCAGATTCAAACCCCTCCTTAACACTGACATGCAGGATTGCATTGCCTGGGATGTTTCAGTTATAAATTATGCTGCTCCATAAATAATCTTTTATACATCTCTTTGCTGGTACTACTATGCTCTTGTACAGATACAAATTAGTCATTATGGGCAATAATGTAATTTTATTTTCTTGATAAAGATTTGGAGAGACTATCCTGTGCAGAAGGCACCTTCAGGAGAAAGGTAATGGATAAGGATGACCTGTCACTCTGACCTCCCTAATCACACAAGGAAACAGTGTCATTTATAAAAGTAATAATTAAAGGACATGATAAACAAAATATGACAAATTGAACCATCATTGGAAATTAAGTTGTATAAGTTGTTATTTGTTCCACCATTATGGATAAGCACGTGATAGATCTAACATTCCTAAATGTCAGCAAAACAAGAAAATAGAGGGAAATAAAATATTGACATACTACACTGAAGGATAAAATTATGAAACTAGAAGGGGAATAACTGGGGAATTCCCTAAAGGATATTCTTCTGTCCAAATGTACCTGATGCTGCACTTACAAAGGTTTCTTAAAAGAAAGCTGAAGGGTGGGAGATGCCAATAGATTAAAAGTTTAAAATATTAAGAGTAAGAACTATACTTCCTTAAGCAAATAGTTAAGATTTGGTAGTACAGTTATGATTATGAATGTTAAAACTAGAAATATCAAGATCTCCACAGCTGGAAGAGAAGGAATGCTGCAGAGTTACTCTGGTCCATCAATGTAGCACAGTTGCAGAGCAAATGAAATGTCACAGGGTGGTTTCAACTGCAGCGCAACAAAGAGTCAAAATTCTAGTCACTTTTGTTCAAAGAGAAATGACTTCAAGAACATTACATTTTCTTATATTCTTTTGGGGGAAAAGTATTTTCTTTTTGAATTGTTATTACCAATCAGGACAGTGCATTAAAAAGACACTGAAGTCATCAGCCCTCAGGAAATTGTAGATGCTATTTTTAAAAAATGAAATCTTAACTGGCAAGAAAATAAAACAGCAGTGGTCTACAGGTTGAACATACTATAAAAGACCAAGATGTTTTTAACTGTATCAAATCATGTACTGACATTTTTCATTTAAAACAGGACTAAATTTACACTAACCATATCTCACAGTTTGAAGAAAGAATACAGTACTACTGAAGTTCAAAGCAGAATTTTTTTATTGGAAGGAACTTTTAAAGATCACCTAGATGAACCCCTCTGCAGTGAGCAGTAACATATTTAATTAGATCAGGTTGCTCAAAGTCCTGCCCTGTCCAGTCTAGTCTTAAACTCTTCCAAAGATGGAGCATCAAGACATTTTCTCTCATCCCATCACTTGTTACTAAGGAGAAAAGACCCACCACGTTACAGCCTCGTCTCAGGTAGTTGTAGGGAGAGAGAAGGTGTCGCTACATCCTCCTTTTCTTCAGACTAAACAACATTGGTTCTCTCAACTGCTCCTCAGGAAATCTTCAGACTCCTCACCAGCTTTGTTTGCTTTCCTGATCTGGGCTCTCAATGTCTTTCTTGTAGAGAGGGTGTTTAGTTTAATATCAGTACACTTTGTCCTTTTGCTACATGTCCAGCTAAAAAAAATGTCTCTTTCTTGTAAGCCCTCTTTAAGTGCTGAAAAGCCACAATGAGGTCTCCCCAGAGTCTTTTCTTCTCTATGCTGAACAACTTCCAATTTTTTCAGCTTTTCCTAATAAAAAAGGTTTTCCAGCTCTCTGATAATTTTTGTGGCCATCCTCTGGACATGCTCCAACAGGTTTATGTCTTTCATGTCTTCTGCTGAGAAGTTCTCCTCGAGAGCTTCTATTCTTTGCAATTCAGCAGCACTTAAAACTTGATAAGTATTTGGAGGAATGTGGGAGCTATCAAGTGGCTCACAGACAGTAATTTTTGCCCACTTTTCCAAATAGCAATCTCACCTAAATCAAATCAGATAAGGAAATAATTTCCTGGCCATTATTCAATGGCCATTGTATTTGAACAATCTGTTAACAGAGACTCAGGCAAGCCTAAGAAAAATTCAGACAAGGTATGCCAGACAATCCTGTTCAGAAGCCAAGAAGACAAGCCTGTCTGTTATGAACAATGAAAATACTTCTTGTGATACAGTCATGAGTTTGCCACCCAAATAGATTTCCTCTGGGATGCAAAGGGCTGGTCTTGAGGCAAAATAAAAGAGCAGAAAGTAGTGTCAATGATATTCAACAGTCCTGCTTGGTCAGAATCAGTTCCATCCACATAACTGCACTTAGTGTTAGAAATGTCCCACAGCTGTACTCAGCTGGATGCCTACCAGTCCCTAGCCACTGGGTGCACATTTAGTTTTTCAGCCAATTGAACTAAATTGTTTAAAGTTAAGCAGCTATTCTGACATGAACACAAATCTCAAAGTATTCCTAGTAACTAATTCAAATTTGAGTCTCCAGTAGCAGCCAGAATAAGGAACTACAAATCAGGTTAACTTTGTTAAAGTGCCTTACATGGGAATACTTATACAATGAAGAGTTTCTTCCTATGTCCTCTGTACTCTGTCTTCTGGATTGATTCACCTTGTAGTCAGGTACCTATTTGACTGTTCCAGTGCCTCATTGCCCTCACAGTAAAGAATTTCTTCCTAACACCCAATCCAAATCTGGGTTCTTCCAGCGTGAAACTGTTACCCAGAGATGCTGTAGAGGTTTCAAACCTGTAAGTGTTCAAAGCCAAGTTGAGTGGGCCCTGGAGCCACCTAATGTAGGTGGAGGTCTCATTGCTGATGGCAGAGATGGAATGGAGAGGAGAAACTGGTGTCTGATACCAAGAAAATTTCAGATCCCATCAGCCAGTCAGGGGCCAACCTGCCGCCCCAAGCTTCGGAAGCTGTCAAATGGTGGCAGGATGGAAGGGAACCCATCACTCAAACTGAAGAAAATTAATTCTGATAGGTTTACATAACCCCAACTCCATAACCTGGAGTTATGACTTAGAGCTTGGACCACTGCTGCTGGGGGCAGGAGCGTAACAGGCATCCTTTGGATGATGGGAGGAACTGAGCTGTGGGGAGATACCAAGGAAGGGACAATGGAGCAAGCTGGTGTTCCTTGGCACATGGAACCACACCACACGTGCAGTACTAATGGCCAAACTTTGCATATAGTCCTTTGGCATGAGTGCATGGGTCCCACTATCCACCCATCCTGTAGTACTGAAAACCTGAGAAGGCACCCTTCCTCCTGCATTTCTAACACATAGGTGAGGCATGAAGTGGGTGACTTTCAGGGGAAGTTCCAATATGGGATCAATTTTTCTTCTTTTTTTTCTCTGATGTAAACTGCTGGCTTCTGTTCAATCAAGTAGTTCTGATATATGTGTTTTTGCTTGGAAGAAGGTGACTTGGCAGTGTTGGGTTAATGTTTGGACCTGATGATCTTAAAGGTATCTTTCAACCAAAATGATTAGAAAGGAGGCCAAGTAGGATCTTCAACAAGGGGAGATTTAGGGCAGAGATTCTTTACAGTGAGGGTGGTGAGACAGTGAAACAAGTTGCCCAGGGAGGCTGTGGCTGCCTTCTCCCTGGATGTATTCAAGGCCATGTTGGATGTGGTCTTGAGCAACCTAGTCTAGTGCAAGGTGTCCTTGCCCATGACAGGGGAGTTGGAACCAGATGACGTTTAAGGTCCCATCCAACCCAAACCATTTTGTGATTCTGTAAAATCCAGATGCATCCAGAACTTGAATTTCCCCAGTCTCCAATGAATACCAGTAGTGTTTTGCTATGTGGAATTTGGCCTTTGAAACAAATAGATAAATAAATAAATTCAGTTAAAGGATCAACATACTTGTTTATAAAAGATGAGTGTTTGCTTGAACTAGAACTAAAGGATTCATCAGAATCCTAGTCCTACACATAGCATATCTGCCAAAATTTTATTAATTCACAGAAAGGTTGGTCTGCAAGAAATGCAAGAAATTATTACTCTGAATCATGTAAATAGCCACACTCCCTTTTAAGAGCAGTTATGTTCGGTTTTCAAAGAATACCTAAGTAACAGAAATATCTAGATTAGTGAAACTGATTTATTTTACTATTCAAAAGGGGCAGCTAGCACCTGTGAAACTACAGCATTTACATTTATAAACTTACAATTTAAGCAATAAATTACTAGGTCAGAAATGACACGCAGAAGCAGCTGCTAAATGGATCATAAAATCATGAAAATACTGGTCAAGAAAACCATTTTAAAAGGTTGCTCGTACTGTGCAAGTTTTCATGAGGAGAAAACCATTTCAGTGATTTAATTTTATCTGTTACAACCATGCAAATTGCCAAGGATTAAGTTCCTTTGGTATGATACTGAATGCCTGAAGCATTTCTATGTTTGTCTGTTATTCAGAGGAGCTACTGTTTAGTAGACACTGGTATGCACCATTGCATACGTGAGACAAGTGGGCTCTGAGAAAGTACTCTCCATGAATTTAGACAAGAAAAGGCAGAATGTCTGGGAGGAAAAAAGTTACATTATTTTTAAAATCAGATGTTTTCAGTGGTAGAAATCTGTTCTTCCAGATGATCAAACAACCTCATAACATTCTTCTGTAGCACATGAGGACGTAATTCCTGTTCTCAGGTCCCAGGTTCAACATCATCATAATCTCTATGAAGGCGGCACTTGAAATTGTTAAACTTGCTCACCTGTTTCCAGTTTCATTTTGTTTCCATTCTGAGATATGGCTCCTTCTTACGTCAGCCAAAATCTGACTGCACTGCCAATGCACAGTGCAACCATGTCTTGTCCTTACCTGCTTTTCCTTTATGTCTGCATGCTACTAGTTATGTAAATAGATTCTTCAGCACCTGCAGTTTTCTAAGCAAGTGCAAGATATTTTGCTCAAAATAGGCAGTGACAGCAATCAATCAAGAGACAAAGTTATATTGAAGATTGGTGTTTATTCTCTGGCCACCTCCACATAATTGCATGATGTTTCCACAGACGGTTTTTCTCCATTTAAATGTCTGGTATTCCCTTACCTATACATCCCTGTTAATGCTCAGGCAATAGCCACCAAGGGAAAGTCAGAGCAGATTGCTAGAACATTTAAAAGTAAATAGTCAGGAGGGAAGCACTTATTTTCCACTATGAACATTGCATGTCTCTACAGGTCAGGTCTGGTATGGGAAGACCTGGAAATACATAGCTCTGGAGGAGAACAACCATGCTGGTTTCACTGCTTCCTGTGAGAGCCTGCTGAGGAATACACTAAACTGAGGAAATGTAGTTAAGACCTGGCTAATCCACTTTAGAATTCAGATGCGGGACCATGAAGCCTTTTGGAAGTCTCTTGCCTGATCTTGATATTTAGTTGGGAGCATGTCCAGCATGAAATCACCAATGCAGTTGTTACTTTAACTCTTGAAAAAAACTTACCTGAAAGAGATCCATAGAATAATAGAATAATTTCAGTTGGAAAAGACCTCTAAGATGAACTTCAACAAGCACCACCATGGCCACTAAACCATGTCCTAAAGTGTCATGTTTACAACTTTTGGTTTTTTTTTAATTCCAATGGCAGACTACCCTTTCCTGAAATTTTTTTTCACAATATGCAATCTAAACCTCCCCGATGCAACTTCATGACATTTCCACTTGTTCTAGCACTTGATTCTAGGGAAGAGGCTGATCCCACTAGGCAGGTCTTGAAGAGAAGAAGCAGCAAGTCTCCCTAAAACCTTCTTTTAGGTTGTAGAGGTTTTATAGTCTTTAAGCAACCTGATCTATTGCTGCACTACCCCATCCCTCCAGACAGATTGTTTATTCTGAAGCTTAAACTCAAAACAATCCAAGCTGCAACCTGTGCCCTTGTTACAGTGTGTTGGTTTGAGCTAATTGGAGAATTTGAGTGAGAAATTAGACTATTGGCTGAGAGAGAGTTAAACACACAGTGTCACTTCACCAAGTTTCACTGATAAAGAAAAAAAATTGTTTTGAGAAATGTTCTCAAAACATCCAGATAGGCAGTCTGGCTTGGGTCTGTGCTGGCTCCGGCAGCTTTTTCCTTTGTCTCTCGGGCTTGCTGGATGAATTCAGATCTCTCTGATCTTCAGCTTATCTGCAGCATCAAGAGGTGGTGAGATAAAGCTGGGAAAGTGGGGAAAGGTGGTAGGGGGGTTTGGTTATCCTCTCTTGGGGATTTTGGTCTCCGGGAGGGGTGTGGTGTGTGTGTATTACTTTTTTACTGTATATATCTGTAAATATCTGTTATATCTTGTAAATATTTACTTGTATATTTGCATTGCTGTAAATATAAAGCTTCATTTATTAACTTCTAGTGTGTTTTTCTGAGTTTTAGCCGGGGTTTAAAAAGGTGGCGGGGGGGGGGCAGGTAACTGCAAACCCACTACATACAGTGCCCAGCAGTACTAAGCTAATAGTTTCCATCAGTCTCAAAATTGCTTTACACAGGCAACTACTAGATCATCCTTTTGCTTTGCTTCCATCAGTGTCTAGAAATACAAAATCAACACAACCAACATTTCCTCAGAAGGTGAATTTAAACACTTTGGAATTTTAAACATGCATCGAGCAGTTATGGAGCCTGTGGACATAAAAGTTCTTTGGAAATATTTGGAAAATCTTACCAAGAGTCATCAGGAAAAGGAAGGTTTGTATCTCCCACAGTCTTGGAAGAGATTCACGCCAAAGCCATTTGAAAACCTGAGGACAAACCGCGCAGTAACTAAAGCCTTTAAGTGAACCATAATAGCAGACATTTGTACACTCTGGAAAGTTGACCTGATTAGACATGGAGTAAATTACTAAGACAATTTTCTCCAGCCACAGAGGCTGTCTCCGCATTGGTGAGCTCTATCTCCACCTTGGAGAAGCTTTTGCTGATTTCCACTACCTTGCAAAGAATCTCTCCTGAGATCCTCTGCAAAGATGCAGCTGTTCACAGCTGCTAGAGTAAGTTTGTGTTAAACCGTAGAAGCCTCAGGCAGCCTTTTCCACTGGAGTCTCTGCTAGATTTTCTGAGGCAAAAGTAAACATCTCAAGCAACATTTTTATTTAAATAGATTGATTATTTTTTATATATATATAATAATAGAATGGTTTTGGTTGGAAAAATTAAGATCAAGTACAAAGTTATCTAACTCTACTAAGTCTGGTGCTAAAACATGTTCCTCAGCACCACATCTCTGTATCTTTAACACCTTGAGGGATGAAGATTCAATCACCCACCTGGGGAGCCTACTCTAGCCTTCAATAATCCTTTCCATGAAGAAGTATATCCAACCTTAGCCTCGCCTGAAGAACTTGAGACCATTTCCTCTTGTCCTAGCTCAAATTACTTGTGAGAAGACACTACCCCCCATGTTGTTTCAACTTCCTTTCAGGGAGTTGTAACTAGCAATAAGGTCTCCTGTTGAGAGTGATAACTATATACTCACCTATAACAAACTTTGTAGAAGACCTTACCAAAGAACATAAAAGCAGACAGCTTAAACAGTGCTTGTAGCAGATGTGTCTAAAGCAGAGTTGCAACTTATTTTTTGGTAAGGAAAGGACACTTCTGCCAAGGCACAAACAAAAGACAGTACTTCTGTGTTACGACTGGACATTACTTCACGGTCTTTGTCACAAAGTGAGATAGAATCACTGTAACAATTATCACCTTTAAAGATAAAAATTCCAAATCTGAGTAATGTAATTCAAATGCATACAGGATCAACTATGTAGCATGTACAAACAAGCTAACAAGCTTGGGAAAAATACTGTTCTTCAGGGTTTTTTTTATTATTTTGTTGTTGTTGTTGTTTATACAACAGCAAGAGCACTTTGTAGCTAAGTTTAGAAACAGCAGATAAAACTGGAATCTGTGGAGTCTGCATTTTAATATTTGTTATTCTAGGATATTTTGCAATTACTAGTTGGAGGGAGGTAAATCCCACAGCCATCTCTTCCATAGGAAGAAACTTTCTGAAGGCATTGGAAATAAAGCTTAGCTGGCAATTAGTTCTGTTCTCATCTTCTGCATTCCCACCAGCCAATTTCCCCTCAAAAAATGAGCACAGATTTAGTAAGTCAGAATTCTTCCCCATTTTTCTTGCCAATAAGAAATTATTGAATTATAGAACCAGAACTGGAACACACAAGGAGGAAGATGATTCAGGTATTCTATTGAAACCAAACCCAATTTATTTGTAAAGAACAAAGTAGATTAAAAGTTGATAATTATTACAGTACATGATTTAGACTGTACCATTACTAGTAAAGATTATTTTTGTTCTTTTGTATTAGGGTTTTTTTAGTGACTTTAGCAGAAGTCAGAAACAAATTCTGGGTCACTAACATCAGAAGATGTGGTATATCTGAGAAAAAGCTGAAATATAAATTGGATAGAACCTCAAATACATTATTCATTTCAGCCTATATCTTGTTGCCAAATCAAATAATATTAATGTTGATAAATGAGATTTGAGAGCATCATAAGGGACAATTGCACATTAAATACATCTGAAACATTAGAATGTATAGGCAAAATATTTTCTGTAGCAGGACTTATGAGGAACAGATGAGAGAACCAGAATTTAGCCTAGAGAAGAGGAGGCTAAGGGGAAACCTCCTCACTCTCTACACCTTTCTGAAAAGGGATTGCATTGAGATGAGTGTTGGTCCCTTTTCCCTAGTGACAAGTGAAAGGCCTAAGTTTACACTGGATGTTAGAGAAATTTCTTCACTGAAAGGGTTCTCAGACACAGGAAGAGGCTGTCCAGGGAGGTGGTTAAATTGCCATACCTGGAGGTGTTTCAAAGACAGAGAGATCATGCCAAGAGACATGATTTCACACCAGACTTGATAGAGTTAGATAATGGTTGAACTTGATGATCTTAAAGGTCTTTTTCAGCCAAACCAATTCCGACTCAAAATAAAGCATGCAAGTATTTTCTGTTTCAATGCAATAGTCCTTTACCAGTTTATGTAGTGCTCAGCTTTCTGGACAATCAAATTAGATCAGAGGAAGTTTGGTGTAAAGTAGCCAGCAGTGTTCTTGGGGTGGGAGGCAACTTTAAATAATTGTTTTCTTCTCAAAATAAATGCAGCAGCATTTCAAACTGACTTCTTATTTTTCTGGCTATTAAACTGAGAATTTTAACACAATCAGAAACACCCTTGTGTATCAACAAAAATCTGCTTAGCACAGAAATAGGTGTTTAACATTGTATATATTTTCAACAAACAATGTGACTAAAGATCAATTTAGAATCTACTGGGGAAAAAAATACTATTTTAACAGTCTAATCAAATTCTTCAGTTGGATATGGGCCATATCCAATTCAAATTCTGTCTGCCAAGGGGGAAAAATCCAGAGGTAATTCACATGGTAGTAATGGCATGAGGGGTAGAGGTAAGCTAGTAGATATAGACGTATCTGAGCATAGACAAGTCGATATACTGGCTGTGGAAAAGCATGTTCAAAGAACAGAATGCATGCTCAAAGAACAGGATAAAAGAAAATCAGTGAATAAGTCAGCACCAATAGAGGCACAACTGAAATGCCTCTACGCTAACGCAAGGAGCATGGGGAACAAAAAGGAGGAATTAGAAATATTTGCAAGACTTCAGTCTTATGATATTATTGGCATCACTGAGACATGGTGGGATGGTTCTCATGACTGGAGTGTAGGGATATATGGGTATAGACTCTTCAGGAGGGACAGGCAGGGGAGAAGGGGAGGGGGTGTAGCCCTCTCCATCAGTAATAAGCTGGATTCCATGGAGCTCAACCTAGGAATACCTAACACAAAAACAGAGAGCATATGGGTGAAGGTTAAAGGGAAGGCACGGGAAGGGGACATCACAGTAGGAGTCTGCTACAGACCTCCTGATCAGGAAGGTGAAGCAGATGAGGCTTTGGGGAGACCTTATAGCAGCCTACCAGTATCTGAGGGGCGCCTACAGGAGGGCTGGGGAGGGACTGTTCACAAGGTCTTGTAATGACAGAACAAGAGGGAATGGGTTCAAATTGGCGGAGGGGAGATTTGAACGGGATGTTAGGAAAAAATTCTTCACAGTGAGGGTGGTGAGGCACTGGAACAGGTTGCCCAGGGAGGTTGTGTCTGCTCCCTCCCTGGATGTGTTCAAGGCCAGGCTGGATGAGGTCTTGAGCAACCTGATCTAGTGGGAGGTGTCCCTGCCTGTGGTGGGGTTTGGAACTGGATGATCCTTGAAGTCTCTTCCAACCTAAACCATTCTATGATTCTATGATACAACAGTTGTCAGAAGCCAATTATGGCAATTTGTATTGCTCTCATACTCATCAATTCTTATGTTTGGGAACATAATATAACAAAAAGAAAATTCTACTGCTATTACACTGTTAAGATTTATTACACTGTTAAGATTTATTACACTCATCAGGGATATCATACAAACCATAAACAAAGTTAAATAATTACTACAGTACTGATATCTCCCTAAGCATAACGAGTAAAGGTTTTTAGGAATCCCCCCACTATTCCCATAACAATGTAACTGACATAATCAGGTAAAACCTAAATGAATTCAAGAGTCACAATTGTCCTCAGTCACTGAGGCCAAGTGGCAGAGAGTAACTCAGGTCCAGTCTGACTATTTTACTTGCCCCCCAGGAGAGGAGGAAGATACAGAATGGCTTCAGTTGGAAGGGACCATAGTGATCATCTAGTTCCAACCCTCTCTATTATGGACAAGGACATCTCCTACTAGACCAGGTTGCTCAAATCTTCATCCAGCCTGGTATAAAAACACTTCCAGGAATGAGGCATTCACAACTTCTCTGGCCAACCCATTCCAGTGTCTCAACACCAACATACCTGTTGCCTATTGGAAACAGACCCTCCGCCAATGAACTCCCATGTCAAGCGCAGCATGACAGATGGAAAAATCTGTGTGGTCTGTGACAAATGCAAGCCCAAGATCCCTCAGCAAGCTACAAGAACAGACATCTGTCTGGTCCATCCAGGTGTATTCCCTAAGCCAGCTCATGTTCCTGCACCAGATGTCCTTTACAGCAGAGATATGACATGCTGGCAGAAAGCACACACCATTCAAGAACTTTGGTTGGCAAATGTGTGTAACAACTTCCCTTGTTTATACAATTTTCCTTCAACACAATAAAACCTTGTTTTCTATCTGTCAATCTATATGAGTCTTCTACCATATCATATAACCCACATACAACTCCTGATGAAAGGAATCTTAAAAAAATAAGTCTAGTTTAGTTCTATGTAGGTCCTAATAAATTAACTCATACTTTGATCTGACTACAATAACAAAATATGAAATGGTGAGAATTTTTTTTCCTTCCCCTCTGCAGAAGCTAAAACTTATAGCAAAAGCTTTTAGATCAAAATTGCTAGAAAGATTAGTTTGAAGCCATTCCACAGCATAAAATTTTCTGGTTGTCTCACTTATATTCCATTAAATAAAAATCCAGACTTCAAAACTGCAGTATTAACAAACTAAAGATTTCTTCTTTTCATTGACAGCTTTTCCCCATTAAAAAGGTAAAAACTCAAATTACAAGAAGTGATAATTTAAATACGCTCACATTAATTAACTCTGGCTAAGTGACATCAACACTGTCCTGGAACACTCCAAATTCCTTCCTTCTCCCCCACTGTGGGTTTGAATGGGGAGGAGAAGAAGGCACAAAAACTGCTTCCCCCACACACACCCTGCAGGCTTGAAGGGGGAACAGCAAAAGGCACCTTTCTCCACACATGTGCTGACCTATGTGGAAGCCCATGTTGGGAGTCACGCTGGTGGTTGGCTGTGCCCTTCACACCCAGTATAAAATGGCAAATGAACACTTTGTCTAGAAAAGCATAAATAGAGCAAGGGGAAAGGTGCGAGGTTCCCAGCTTGAAAGAGTTCCTGTCTTGACAGAGTCCCTGCCATGAAAGTTCCCATTTGGACTGTCCCTGCTTTTGGACAGCTCCTATCCTTTTACATGGCTCTCGTTTTTGCACCATCTGTGCTTTGGACATTCCCCCACTTCTGCACCATTTTGTGCAGTCTTGCAAGCCTGGACTCCATTCGAGAGAGAGCTGCCAGCAGCACCTGGACCCAGCTACTCTGGGACACTACCGCAGCCTTGATTTCCTGGTTGCTATTCTGGCTGCGGGAGACCCTAGCAGTTTGGCTCTCCCCTGTTGCTGCTAGACAGCATGGCTTCCACAAATCCTAGTCTTGTGGAAGCCATATTTTTGAGACACTACAGAGATTGGTATCTTGTCCACCCACTTTGGACTTTTGCTGTTTGGATTCATGACTGGATATGGCTTGCAGCATCAGAAGGCAGCCAAGCTGCAGAGAAATCCAGAAAGGGATCATTGCTGAATACCTCTCCCTCTTGTGAGTAAAGTCTGCTGTTCCCTTAATTCTGTCCTCAGCCTGATTGATAGCAGGGTAAAGCTGTGTTTGTAGCTTAATGTTTTCCATTTTCTGACTTCCTAAATCTCTAGATTTTCCCATAACATCCTTTGAAGATTTTCCCAATCAAATTTAGACTGTAAATAAACCTAAACTACTCCTGCATATAGTTTGGGGGTGGAATTTTCAGGGAAATAAAATTATTCTATTTTTATAATTCCTGACTTGGCCACATTAATTCTCTGTCTCCACAAACACTGTTGATCTGTACAGCAAATTCAAAAACCTTCAAACTGCTAACACTGAAGAACAAAGTGAAGAAATAAAGATAAATTTTAAATGTGCATTACACATTTTGGCTCCAGTTCTACAGAATTCACAAAACTGTAGTGCTGTGTAGCAATAAGAGGGAGACAAACACATCAGTTATCATGTATTCTTATATGAAATCATATGATGCAGAAACCACCAGCTGAAGATTCATAAACACCTCCTACCAAATCTGGAAAACCAAGTCAACCCTCTCTAACACAGTGCTTCCTGTCCTCTTCCATTCTGCAAATGAAAGCAGAAAATTACTGATATTACTGAGAATGGTCTGTCTTTTGACCTCCTAGTGCAAGATCGTTGTATTTCCATCCCATTATTCATCAGTAAAACACCTTCACCATAGAAGAAGGGCTAGATTAAAATGAACTTGTGCATGCTTCTATTTCTCTGTTTTCTTTACCTTTTGTTTTTCACTTGGAAATATTACAAAGGTAATTTTTTTCCCCACATATCCACTCAGAGTTAGACTTTGGTACTAGATAGATACTGATCAATGCAAACACTGGGCCTAGGGTTATGACTTGGACATAAATCCTCCCAAACTTTCACTTCGCCCATCACATGTCAAAACTCTTTGGCAAAGAATGTCCCAGGTGTTTATCTAAGCCATCAGCCCATGACCAAGTGCCATTCTTCATAAAGAAACATGGCAACAAAATTCTCATTTTTATTCCTAGGTTTGACTCCGCTAGAAGAAATGCAAAAACTTGCACCAGCTCATCTTTTCTTCATGCTTAGTTGCTTTTCCAGCTCTCCTATAAGACTGTCACTCTTAAACTGTAGTCCCTGTCATCTTTGCTAAAATCTGCCTGTGATTATTTACTCTAATAATCACAAAAATCAAGATCCAGAAAAAAAAAAAATTGATCAAGAGCTATGATTCTTTAAGGAATGCCAACCACACGTTAAGTTTTGTATAGTACTAAACTCTTTCAAGAGCCTTTCTTTGGCCAGAACACCAAAGGGCAAACAATGATTTCACAAAAACCTATCACTCTCCCGGTGGCATACCTAAACTGTCAACTGTAGACAGCTTTTGGCTAATGTCAATTCCTACACTTGAAATTGTCTCCTGTCTAAGCTCCTGTACAATTTGCTAAGACTGTCACACACTGTTGCATTGATAAACGGTGATGCTAATACAGGACATGGATAAGATATGCATCTGCACTTAGGATAATTTTCCTAGCCACGCACATACAGATGCCTACAAATCTCAAAACTGAGAGAGGTTAAAATCTCCAAGACATCAACATTTCAAAACTTACTAGAAACCAAATTTAAGAGCATTCAAAATCTATTATCTTTTGAATGGAAAGTGCTCAATGTTTTAATCTGCCTTAGAGAAAAGCTGTTTCAAAAACATACCAGGTATTAGAAAGAACTTTATCTGTTTCCATTACTCCAAATTTCTTTCTTACTTCCATTAGCAAATTTGAAATAAACCCTGAAATCTTATCTTTGAAAAAATTACCATCATTTCAGTGGAGAGACATCAGATCTTAGTACATCTGATTTCACAGACAAGTTTCAGAAGTATGTTTGAGACAGAGAAGACTTTTTTAAGATGTTCAGATATGTTGATCTCTCTTTGGAATGAGTTCCTCAGTTGTCTCAAGTTCCTAACAGTTAAGATAAAAATTATGTGATGCAAACTATGAAAATATAGCATCAGCCTGTGTGAGGTAAGACACCTGACATCAGGAGTTAAATAAATTATACCTATATTATAAAATCTGAAATCAGTGTCTGAGCATCACCTGTACTCTACAGCCATAAGCTAAAACAGACAACCCTTTATTGAAAGGAAGTAACATTTTCTGAGAAGCTGGCTCAAAAAGGTGCTGTCATTCCAGTAAAAAACCTTTGGTTTCATATGAGAAATTTCATTCTCTATTTGAGGTCATTTTAGCAACACAAAAACTGAAAATTATGTCTGTACAAAATTTTTTCACTTCCAAAAATAGCCAGAAACAATGTTAATCTACAATACTCATACTATCTGCACTAGCATTCTTACTCTGAAAGTTAACCAAATATTTCACAGGAAGATACAAGGAAAACAAAACAAAACAAAACAAAACAAAACAAAACAAAACAAAACAAAAAAAAAAGAGATAATCCATGTGGACCTTGCCTACTACAAATACTGTGGTCAAGATCACTGGATAGAGCTTAATTGCCTTTGGAAGAACTTGTTAACTGAGTCAATGTATTTCCATTATCTTTTGAAATATAAGCTCTAAAGCCCAAACTGTTGGGGTCAAGGGCAACTATAAAAAGAATCAGCTGTGCAGAAGTACAGAAAATTATATTGACTGAAAATAATTGACATTTGCCATGCAATCCTGAGCTTCAAAATTCTATTAAAAATAATCCTCTGCAGATTATTACAGAAAATTAATGTGGACCCTTGCAATATACAAGGCTAGGCTGGATAGGACTTTGAGCAACCTGATCTAGAGCAAGGCATCCTTGCCCAGAGCAGTGGGGCTATAACTAGATGATTTTTAAGGAGTCCCTTCCAACTCAAGTCTATGACTTCATGAGACCTGTAAGATCATATTCATTAGTCAAGATATTTCTGATAAAACAGCACTGAAACTTTTTCAACTCATTCTTTGAAAGGAACAAATATGGCTTGACATTATTTTCATCTTTCCTTCTCAATCTATTAATTGCAAGATCTCAAAGGACAAATGAAGCACTGAGGTACCATCCTCAAAATTTTACTCAATGAACACCCAACAGAAAAATACTGAGCAATTGTTTTTTACAGAGAGCTAGTTTCTTATTTTCTGACAATCTGGACATTTTGATACACTCATCTAAAAGAAATTAACATTGAACTTTATGACACTATCACAGAAGATCTTCTAAAATGGAATTACAGGGCACCTACCACGTGCTCTTCATAGAATCATAGAATGGTTTAGGTTGGAAGAGACCTCAAAGATCACATAGTTCCAACACCCCACCATAGGCAGGGATACTTCCCACTAGATCAGGATGCTCAAGACCTCATCCAGCCTGGCCTTGAACACCTACAGGGAGGGAGCAGCCACAACCTCCATGGGCAACCCGTTCCAGTGTCTCACCACCCTCACTGTGAAGAACTTCCTCCTAACATCCCAATTAAATCTCCCCTCTGCCAGTTTAAACCCATTTCCCCTCATCCTGTCATTACAAGACCTTGTGAATAGTCCCTCCCCAGCCCTCCTGTAGGCCCCCTTCAGATACTGGAAGGCTACTATAAGGTCTCCTCAAAGCCTTCTCTTCTCCAGGCTGAAAAGTCCTAACTCCTCTCCTGTGAGGACAGACTGAAGGTGCTCCAGCCCTCTGATCATCTTCATGGCACCTCTGGACTCTCTCCAGCAGTTCCATATCCTTCTTGTGCTGGGGGCTCCAGAACTGCACACAGTACTCTAGGTGGGGTCTGACAAGAATCACCTATCTTGCCCTGCTGGAAATGCTTCTCTTAATGCAGCCCAGGACACAGTTGCTGTCTGGGGGCGTATGCATACTGTCGGCTCACGTTGAGCTTCTCATCAACCCAGACCCACCAGGTCTGCTCTCCAGCCATTCACCACCCAGCCTAGATTTATGCATGAGATTGCACTGACCCAGGTGCAGCACCTTACACTTGGCCTGGTTGAATTTCATGAGGTTGGCCTGGACACACCTCCCCAGCCTGTCCAGGTCCTTCTGCATGGCATCCCTGCCCTCTAGCAAGTTGACTGTGCCACACAGCTTGGTGTCATCTGCAAACTTGCTGAGAGTGCACATGATTCCTCTGTCCATGTCACTGACAAAGATGTTAAACAACATTGGTCCCAGCACTGAACCCTGAGGGACACCACTTGTCACTGGTCTCCAGGTAGACATTGTGCCCTTGATCACCACTCTCTGTGTGTGACCATACAGCCAATTCCTTATCCAGTGAGTCGTCCACCCATCAAGTCTGTGTTTTTCCAGTTTGGTGACCAGGATGTCATGTGGGACAGATTCAAATGCTCTACTCAGGTCCAGGTAGATGACATCAGTTGCCCTTCCCTTGTCCACCACTGCTGTGACTTTATCATAGAAAGCCACCAAATTTGTTAGGCATGATTTGCCCTTGGTGAAGCCATGCTGGTTACCATCAATCACCTCTGCTTTGTTTTCTATCTGCCACAGCAGAGCCTTGAGGAGGATCTGCTCCACGATCTTGCCAGGTACAGAGGTGAGACTGATTGGTCTGTAGTTCCCAGGGTCATCCTTTTTTCCCTTCTTGAAGATGAGTGTTATATTTGCCCTTTTCCAGTCGCAGGAACTCCACCAGTCTGCCATGACCTTTCAAATACGAATGGACAGTGGTTTAGCAACTTCATCTGCCAGTTCCCTCAGGACCCGTGGGTGCATCTCATCAGGCCCCATGGATTTGTGCATGATCTTCAATTACAGTGGGCAGGTCTTCACTCCCCCGGTCCTTACTTTTGCCCTCTGGAATTTGGACATTGTGGCTGGAGCACTTGCTGCTGAAGACTGAGGCAAAGAAGTCATTCAGCACCTCAGCCTTATCCATGTCCCCTGTCGCCAGCTCTCCATTTCCCTTCTGAAAGGGTCCCACATTCTCCCTAGTCCTCCTTTTCTCACTGATATACCTGAAGAAATTCTTCTTGTTCCCCTTAATGCCCCTAGACAGATTCAACTCTAGCTGTGCTTTAGCTTTCCTCACCTGATCTCTGCCTGCACAAAGTCTTTGTATTGATCCCATGTAATCTGTCCTTTCTTCCACTCTCTGTAGGCTTTCTTCTTGCATTTAATTGTGTCCAGGAGCTCTCAATTTATTCATGCAGGCCTCCCTGCATTCTTACCTGCCTTCCTCTTTTTTGGGATGCATTGCTCCTGGGCCTGAAGGTGATCCTTGAGCAATGACCAGCTTTCCTGGGCCCCCCTTTCTTCCAGAGTTTTTTCCCATTGCACCCTGGTGAGCAGATTCCTGAAGAGACTGAAGTCTGCTCTTCTGAAGTCCAGAGTAGTGAATTTACTGTGTACCCTCCTTGATGCTTTGAGGATCTTAAACTTTACCATTTCATGGTTGCTGCATCCAGGGCTACCCTTCAGCTTTACTTCACTCACCAGCCCCTCCTTGTTGGTGAGGACTAGGTCCAGCACAGCATCTTTTCTTGTGTGTTCCTCTACCACTTGAAGGAGGAAGTTATAATCAATGCATTCCAGGAACCTCTTAGATTGCTGGTGCTGTGCTGTGTTGTCCTTCCAACAGATGTCAGGGTGGTTAAAGTCTCCCATGAACACTGGGGCCTGTGAGAGCAAAGTGCCTCCTATTTGTTTGTAAATCATCTGCTTCGCCTTCCTGATCAGGAGGTCTGTAGCAGACTCGTACTATGATGTCCCCTTCCCATGCCTTCCTTTTAACCTTTACCCATATGCTCTCTGTTTTGGTGTTGGACATCCCCAGGTTGAGCTCCATGGATTCCAGTTTATCATTGATGTAGAGGGCAACACCCCCTCCTCTTCTCCCCTGCCTGTCCCTCCTGAAGAGTCTATACCCATCTATCCCTACACTCCAATAATGAGATACATCCCACCATATCTCAGTGATGCCAGTGACATCATAACCCTGTAGACTTGCACATATTTGTAATTCATAGAATCATAGAATCATAGAATGGTCTAGGTTGGAAGAGACCTCAAAGATCATCCAGTTCCAAAGCTCCGCCACAGGCAGGGACACCTCCCACTAGATCAGGTCGCTCAAGACCTCATCCAGCCTGGCCTTGAACACATCCAGGGAGGGAGCAGACACAACCTCCCTGGGCAACCTGTTCCAGTGCCTCACCACCCTCACTGTGAAGAACTTCTTCCTAACATCCTGTTCAAATCTCCCCTCCACCAATTTGAACCCATTCCCCCTCGTCCTGTCATTACAAGACCTTGTGAACAGCCCCTCCCCAGCCCTCCTGTAGGCGCCCCTCAGATACTGGTAGGCTGCTATAAGGTCTCCTCAAAGTCTTCTCTTCTCCAGGCTGAAAAGCCCCAACTCTTTCAGCCTGTCCTCATAGCAGAGGTGCTCCTGTCCTTTGATCATCCTCGTGGCCCTCCTCTGGACTCTCTCCAGTAGTTCCATGTCCTTCCTATGCTGCGGGCTCCAGAACTGCACATTTGTTCCCCATGCTCCTTGTGTTAGCATAGAGGCATTTCAGTTGTGCTTCTATTGGAGCTGACTTACTCACTGATTTTCCTTTATCCTGTTCTTTGAGCATGCTTTCCTCAGTCAGTACTTTGACTTGTCCACGCTCAGACACATCTTTATCTATTAGCCTATCTCTGCCCCTCATGTCATTACTACCACATGAATTACCACTTGATGTTTCCCTGTTGGCAGACAAAATGTGAAGTCAATGTGGCCCATCTCTGCAGAACTTTGAATGCATTATTCTGTCCCCAGGATGCTTCAGGGCAGTAGATTGAGAACCATCACCAAACCCCCATTGCTCCCACACTGATCTGTCCTCCCACACCTTGCCATATGGAGGTCAATCTCATCAAGTTACCTCTGTTCTCCAAATCCTTGTCAGTATTCTCTATATCTAAACTAAAAATTATAAGAATTGAGAATTTAATTCTGACTTTTCAGGCTGTATGAGGCATGGGCAGAGAAGACAGTACATATACGGGTTTTGTTTCTTGAAGGAAAGGTTCATACAGAGACATAAATGTTCAAGAGGCACCAAGAATATCAGAAGGATAAGGCTATGATAATAACAGTCAAAAAACCTTAACACCAACTGAGAAACTGTGAGGAAAGACCAACTGATGTCATCTACCTGGACTTGTGCAAAGCATTCAACATTGTCTCACACAGCTTCCTTATTTCTAAGTTGGAGAGACAAGTATTTGAGGTAGACCAGTGAGTGGTCCATCTGCGTGGGTGGTCACACACAGAGTTAGTCAACAACTCACTGTTCAAGTGGAGACCATTGACATGTGTTGTTCCTAAGGGATCAGTACTTAATGTTGCATGCACCTCAAAACCGGAGTAGACACAGCTGCAGCCACCTCAAGCACTACACAAGAACTATTAAACACCTTAGCTTATTCTATTCTATCCTTGACAGAAATTAGAAGTTGAAATGTATGCCTTGCCACATGATAAATTTCAGAATTAGTTACACTTTTCCCAAATTTTTATGAAGTAGCTGCTGTTTAAAAAAAAAACAAAAAACCCAAAAAAACTATAAAATACTATGAACACTGCCCTTCTGTGAGGCAGTAAAGGAAGCAAAATGGGACTATAATCTCCAGTATGAGGGATAGCTTAATAAATACCTATATGTTAGCATTTACATTATATGTTAACAACCATTATGCTCTCTATTTATAAAAAGGCCTTGTTGGACAACAATCACATCAGAGAATACAAAATCTCATTGCACTGTATTAAGAAAGTATGTCATGCTTAAGCCTTATGAAAACGAACATAACGCTTTTACCAAACAATTTGGAAGTATCAGTGTGAACAATTTACCCAGAAGAGACACAGCAGGACCCAAGACTGAGAAAACAAGCAAAACCAAACACAGAATGCTAGTCGAAACAAAATCCACTTGCAAAATCCACATGCTCAAAGTTTTCTTCAAAAACCCAGTCCCTACTAATTAACACATGCCAAATGTTCCAAAGTCACTATAGATCTGGATTACTAAATGTTTTACATACTCCACTAGCAAATGCAATCCTCAAAACTGCAACTGAAAATCAGGCTGGAAGGTGGCATCAGCATATGTTGGCTTCATTTGCAATTAATGTTTTATTGAGGACAACTGCAGTCTTTATTTTCCATTTAATTTTAAGAGCAGTTTGTAAGCAAGGATTACTTCATAGTTCTCAAAGAAAACAAAATGGGCATATTTTGACAAAAAAGGAGTTCATCCTGCCAAATAGCTGTGCATCAGTTTATCTGAAGTGTCCTATTGCCAATTAAGACCTAGATTCTGTCATCCTTTAGTCTGACTGTATACATTTTCAGGCAGTACTTACAACACATTTATTAAACCCATAAATTCTTTTAGAGTCACTTAGTTTAAATGAACCAAGAATTCCACCCCTGTATACTGAACAACACAAAATACATTACAAGTGTCCCTACTGGTCTTAGACTTCAAGAAGACTCCCTTCAAATATATACACACACACACATAGATATATATATATATAATTACAGTGGAAGTTGCAGTCTGAAGCGAAATACAGACATCTGCCTTATCTATACACTGAGCAAACAGCACGACATATGGCAACCAGCATTATGTTTTCCAGAGAAAATTAATGAAACAGATGCCTGCTGAAAAACAATGGATATAATGATGCAGCCATTAAAGGAGGATATATGCAATTTTTTTTTATTTAATGTATTGCCACTCCTAATTAGCACCACATTTATGTATGCTACAGATGCCTAGAAAGAGCTGCATTCTAACATTTTTCTACCACTATGTTGTACTACCCAGATATAGGGTAGTAGAGGCAGCTGAGCTGGAGAAGTTTGTGGAGAAATCTTTGGCAGAGCAACTTAGGTGAACTGGGTTTATTTAGACTGCAGAGAGAAGGCTGAAGTGAGACCTCCTCTCTCTCTCTCCACAGCTACCTGAAAGGAGGCTGGAGCTGGGTGGATCTTGACGTCTTTTCCTTAGCAGCAAGTGCTATAATGAGAGGAAACAGGCTTAAGTTGCCCCAGGGGTTTAGGTTGGATGACAGAGAAACTTTGTGATTGAAATGGCTCTCAAAGACAGGAACAGGAAAGTGGTTGAATCCCCATCCCTGGAGGCGTCTCAGAGAAGCAGAGATGTGGTGCTGAGAGACATGATTTAGCACCAGCCTTTGGCAAAGTTACGTAATTGTTGAACCTGATGATCACAAAGGTATTTTCCAACTATAACAATTCTGTTTCTGTAGGCTGTTCTCCAATTCCATAGGACAACTCCCTTTCCTATCATCATCTGTTTTAGCTTCTGTTATCTTCAGCACTGTGAAGAGAACAGCATCTTGAAGAACTCTCAATATCTTACAGCTGCACTGTATGTGTTGAAAGAACAGCCTTACCATAGTGCTGCAGGGATTATGAAGCCTCAAATTGTTTTTATTGCTGGTATCAGCCTCAAAATTATTTGCAAGCAGATTCATAAGGACTTCTCAGGATATCCTGCAAATACCTTTAGTATAAATGATCTTAAAGAAAAAAAATTGTTACCTAAAGCTGTAATAAGTTAAACAAGCTGTACTCAGTGCAGTTTTATTGTGCTTGGCTGACTACTGGATAAGAGAAATACACAGATCTCAAAGGAATACACACCCTCAGGCAACTTACACCCACCTTGGGTGGCTGGCCAGGTTGGACCAAGGGATATGGAGAGTGATCCAACAAAGTCAGAGCTGATCACCTTGAAGCAATGCCATCATTTCCAAACTCTCCTCCCAGTTCACCCTGATCCTGGCTTCAGTTTTGCTCCATCATCCTTTCTGCTCCATGGACCTTGCTTGAAAAAGTTTCTACCTTACAGTTTTAACCTTGACTGTCATTTGTTTTTTTATGACACCTTTATTACAGAGTCACTGTTAAAAATAAAAGTAAATACATAAATAGGCAGCACTTTTCAAGGCCATATGCAAGACTTGAAACACGCAGGGCTTTGGAAAGAAGGCTATTCAACATCCAGATGTGGTGATTTCACTAGCTGAACTTTGTTTCTTGGCCCAACCGACTGCATTGAGAGTTCATAAGTTGTAGCAGGACAATACAAGATCCTTACTATACAAGGCCCATCAAGCAGTCTTCAGTCTCCTGCATCTAGAAAACATCTAAATAATGAAGTGTCAGATGATCTAATGTCAAGGCTTTCTGGGACAGTCCAGGAAATAAGCTTTTATATGTCCTTTAAAAAGTCACAAGATCAGCAGTAACCTGATGGTGCTAAGTCTCTGCACCTCTAAGGGTTTGGATTTGTCTTGACCTGAGTTTATCTGAGCTTTTAACTGTACTCACCAGCGTCTAGCATTGAGGCGATTATATCACCCTATTTGTTCAGTTTAACTTGGAATCACCATTATAGCTGAAGTCTAACAAACCTGATGGAGTCTGCCTTGGCTGTGGCCAGGTCCTGGACAGAGTAGTGTGTGCACATGCGTCAGGAATCATACCCAGAAGACATCTGGGGAAGGGAAAGGTTACAGGCCTGGGTGCAGCCCAAGGGTCCATGGCTGATCTAGGCACTGGTTTAGATGGAAATTGACACCAGTGCAGACATGCAGCCTAGGTAATCTCAAGTTTGTCTTTCTTTTCTTGTGGATGCTTTGGAAAATACATACCTAATGAGTCTTGCACACTGACACATTCTACAGGCTACAACCTATCATGAAAGTAACTGCGCCCCGTCTTCATCCACACCTGAGCTGACACACACTCATCATTCCTTTTAAAATCATCAGTACATCACACCAATGTGCAAACTCAACAAAGAAGCAATTATCAGTGAGACAAGCTGTTTGGATGCCTACATGAAAACAACAAAAAAGCTCACAGTTCTGTTGGGATACAAAGAACAGAAGGCTAATACTGACTGTGTTTCCTTCATTTTGGATTTGTTGTTGGTTTTTCAGTCTATTTTCATTTAAAAAATTGTTTCAGAAGAATACTTTGCATCTACTCCTGTTAGATACTGGAAAAAATTCACTCAGCTGCAGTGACAGCAAAGCCCACTTAAAGTTCTGCAAGATGCTCATAAGCAAATTCTGCTGGGTATCTTAACAAAAGTCAGAAAAGAATCAAAATTCTGCATGCCACTCAAGTAGAATTTGGCTTATTGACTGATCTATTGGAATACAACCAAGGGAATCAGTTTAATTTCATAATTGTGGAGGATACCATAAGTGTTTAGCTGAGAAAAATTTCCACAACAAACATTTTAAGCATCCAAGGCCTAATTTTAAATGTAGACCCCTTAAAAAAGGGTATTTGGTATTCTATACAAAAACAGTGCCTTGGAATGAGAAGTCAGTGCTCAGGCTCTCAGTGGAATTAGAGAGAGGGATCTGAGCTATATTGGGTCTGAGAAGCAGCATAATATACGAATGGCTCCAAAATGGCTAAAGGACTTCTTTTGTCAATAGGGATTATTGGTCGAAGGATACTTACACATCCATATTTCTTTGGGGGCTAAAGTACCTCTTCAGAAGCAGGGTCCACACAGGCTTTGTTGAACTACACCAAGATGCTGTAAAATGCTGGAGTTTTAACTGCTGGAGTTTTAATTTGTAAGGCTACTGCATCCCTAAAGCCTAATTATTTACATCCTTCATAATTCCTTTTCCTACCTTCAGTTACTCTAAGACTTTTGATCTCTAACATATTGAACACACAATTAAGGACTGAGTGAAATAAGTCACTTAACCTTAAATATATGCAGGTGCAAGACGCTTGCACAGACACAGAATTATTTAGATAAAGTTTTTCTTCTGGAAGCAAACATCATACAAGTGATACGTATTTTGCTAATTAACAAGTGATAACTCTATCTCACATCAGTTGCTTCTCTTATCTGCTTTTCCCACTTATTTTTCTTTCTCTCTACCATGCTCATTGTCATATTTTTATCAGGCATCCAGATAAAAATTCAAATAACTACTTTCCTTAAAAAAATCAGTGATAACAATCTTATCCACTGAATGACTGACTTTTCACTTAGTGACAAGATTTCCTCTATCCTTCTTATAATCAGCTTTTCAGCCTATTTTAATAATTTCTTCAAACAAGCCAAATCAAACTAGCAAAAAAACTTTTCATTTACTAGTCAGCTCAAATCAGATACATCCAAATATAGTTCAGTTATCAGTCTGACTATTCTAGAGAGGAGTAAACAAGACCAGATCTCAACAATTCAATTATCACATCTACTCCCAGCCATACAAAACCATACACATTCTGTACCTGTTCAGAACTGTCACACTGAATAAAGACTTTATCAGTCATTATGAAGTGATGAAGCTAATCATGGTGCAGTCTTCCTCTTTGTTTCAGATTTTATTGTGACTAAGCTTTTTTTGAGAATTCTGGGAATCAGAATTCACTATTCTATTGATTTAATGTGGTATATACATTTGATACTTTTGCTTATTTAAATTGCCACTTAAATTTTCCTTTTAAATTATTATTTTTCTTGCACATGTTCCTAAACATCCATTAAATAAAGGAACTATACAATGCAAGAGAGTTTGGAAAGGAAAAGTGAAGAATAACATCTTAATACCTTTCCATAACATTCTGCTTATTCTTTCTTTGTATTTATAACTGTATTACTAGCCTCCATATATTTTCTCTCTTATTAGCCACAGATTCCTTTTAGGTACTACAATACAGCATGAAACATATCCCATCGAGTATTCTCAAACTTACTTTGTAACCAGCACATCACATTGTTTTATTGCATTGGGTTTAATTACATTTAAAATTTTTAAATTATTAATAGACTAATTTTACCTTTCTCTTGACATGTTTGACTTTTTTAAAAAATGAATATTTTTTTTTTATTTGCATGTTAAATAAAACATTTTTCATCAAGATTGCTCAGAAAGGCTGGACACGGAATCCAGAGCTTAGGCATACAATGACATTTCCACTCAGGATAAGAATGGTGGGAGAAATACCAAATAGATTTTCTTACTGAGAACTTATTTTTCATCAAAACCTGAAACCATGTAAATCAATCCCAAAATAATTACTTGGGGCAATATAACAATTTGACAAAAACATTCTTAATTTCAACCATTGAATTCTTTCAAAGTCAAGCTGAAATTACATTTTAAACACAGATGGTGCTTGGAGAATCAGATCTGAACCTCAAAAACAAATAAAAAATTATTTTTTCTTGTGGCCATGTTTAGTGTCATTTTGAGGCTGCTCTCTCATCTACTTCAATACTACAAAAATGCAGAACTTTCACATGATACCAAAAGCTTGTAATGGAAGGGCAATTAATTGATGCAAGATATGATTTTTTCAAAATTAATATTGTTTATTAATTTTGATATTCAAAATTCTCACCACCCTGAACAACTAATTTTAATAATAACCGGTTCATTTGCAATGATCATGGAATACATTACATAAAGGATAACTAGATCTAGTAATAACTAGCAATATATAAACATTAATTGAACTGGAAGAAAAGGTTCTTGCAGTCAATTGTACCACTTGCGGTTAATTATATTGCTTGTCCTCTAGATGGACTCAGGGCTCCTTCCCGCTTACAGCAGAAGGCTAGGTAAATTACAGGAGGCTTTAGGTATTTACTCACAAAATACTATTTCTCCTAACTCACAGGGCTAGCAACAGTTTAAGACAGTACCCAAAAGCTCTTAGGGAATTCTGTCAATTGTCTTGTTGGCTGGTGAGACTTCTGATTCTTCCTAGGCTTCATAGGATGCTGGGGAAAGGAGTAGACAATCTCTGACCTGGTCCTGATTTCTCTGGACAATCTGCATGTCCCAAGGCTGCTCACCTTGGCAGGTGTACGCAGAATGTTTTGAGATGTATAGTCTCCTCACAGTGTCACACTGGCTATGCAGGCCTATCTTGTGAAGACAATTATGCCTGTTCCTGGTAAACTTGAAGCAGGCAGTTTCCAGGCAGTTCAGCAGAGTTGAATTACAGCTTAATGCTATAAACAATAAGGCAGTATCACGGCCGGAAGCAGATAACCATAATGGCAGGCAGCAGCAGGCACAGGTACAGCAGCAAAGGCACGAATATAATGGCAGAGCACATTGTGTTCCTGCTCATCTCTTTTTATCAATACCTGAGACTAATGAGCCTCTGGACACAGAATAACCAATCAAAATGGCACTTAACCAAGTTTGACCATATTAGGTGAAGCCATAGGCTTATATTACCCATATTTGGGAAGAGCATAGGCCTTGCACAAGGTAGGCATAAGCCAGGCACCTGTACTTTGTTTACCACAGGATGCAAGCAGGAGCAGAAGACCGTTGGGCAAGCCATGGTCTCAGACTTAGTGGCTCCAGGTTCTTTTGTCCTCTTTCCCTCAGTTACCTGTCCCCAAACAGAGAAAACAGAGGGCAGAAAAACATGTCTAGGCAAGCCAGTACAGGCATAGGCCTATTTTGACCTGTCAGGCCCACCATGACAAAGCTAAAAGACAACATGCAGGTTTTCCATCTCCTCTGCAATCCTCTTAGCACAAAGGATTTTCCCATACTGAAAGGAAAAAAACAAAAAGTTTTCTTATTCTGTTTTCAGCCTGTATTTGGGGCTAAACTATAGGAGTCACTCTATCACTTGACCCCTCACCAGCAGAGAAGGGGAATCAAAAAAAGGAGAGAAGACCCACATGCTGAAATGAGAATGGATTTGATGAAATAGCCAAACTGATACTAATGTCAATACAAGATAAGAGTTATACTCAGCCCAGCAAATGTGTTGCAGTCATATTCAAGAGGTCAGTGTCCTCAAGAGCAGGAGAAAGAAGAGGAGCAGGGTGAGGAGAAACCCTGTTAGGAGGCTCCTTTCTCAAGCTCGTCCCTTTATGCTGAATGTGAGGATACACCTGTGAGCCAACTCCAGTCAGCTGTCCTGGCTGACTCAGACCTAATAATTGCCTGTAGCCCATGGCTGGCCTGGGCACTGGACAGCAACATTACTCCAGTTTTACACTATACCCAGTCTTTCAACAGTCCGTTCAAATGGCAGCCTCCCAAGTAGCACGTATGTTCTTTCTTATACCACCTGCCTTTGTGATTAGCTGCTCTTTCAAAATAACATAGCTTTGAAAACCAGTATTTTCAGAAGGTTCCTTACAGTGTGAAAGTTGTGAAATAGAATTTAAAGAACTACCATCCTGTCAAACACTTTCTATTATCCTTCCTCTTGAAGGGAAGGAGGTGGCCCCAGGGATATGAACAATACTTGAAAACACACAAAAATAGCATGCATGTTTCTGTTTTTTTCCTCTTCTATCTCAAGCATAATAATTTTATAGTGTGATTATTGCAGCTCTTTTTGAGGTTCTTGGCACTCAAATTCCTCCCCCCAAGCATGTTAGAAACTCTGTGTTTAAAGGTTCTTGTTTTCCTTTCATTCTCACTTCCAAGTAACATTAAAGCTTTCCAAACTCCCTTTGCACTGGAAAAGTATAAATTTTGTCCTTATTTTTTATAAATCATAGCTTTTTTTCCTCCACCAACTTGGCCACTCAGCCTCTCTCTGACTTCCTGTACCAGAGCTCTAGCAACAAAACATTGTGTCCAATAGCATAAAGAGGTCTCCAAGTATTTCCCTTTACTATCCACAAAGGACAAGAAGGTTATTCTGAACAAAGCTGCTCTCCTCTGTAATTTGACTAGTTTGATATTACAACTTTATGAACATGAAATCAAGCATGAGACTCTGAGTCAATCTGAAACACTGCCATCCCTGTAAGGATTTAAAAGGACCACCCTAATAAGGCTTACTGTGTATAAGGGAAGTAGCAAGTGCAGTCACAAACTGCTCTGGCCCTACTTTTGTTCATACTGATATGTACCATCAAGAGTTTTACTGTGAGCACTGGAAGAGGCTAAATGGTGAAGCTGTGGAGTGTATGGGCCTGCAGATATTCAAGACCTGATTGATCATGGACCAGATAAATCTGCTCTAAATAAGGTGTTGGTCTACAGGATCTCCAGAAGCATATTCCCACACCAGTGGCTCTATGACTGCCTCACTGGCTTGTCTCACCAGTAGCTCCAAGAAACTCCAGTTCAAGTGCCTATGACAAGGTCCTAAGACACCTCTTTTTTTTTTCCTTTTTTTTTTTTTTGTTCATGTGTTTTGCACATAAAGATGCTATATGTAAAAATTCAAAAGGTAGCTAGACAACAAACAGCGTGAAGATGTTGCTGTATGGTTCAAGTAGTACAAGCAAATAAATAGCTAGGAATAAGCATTAATTATATATTTGGATGAAAAAAAGTATTTTAATCAGCATTCATCTAACTCAAAGTTAACTATTGCGTTGCCAGAGGGTTGGCCTACTTTCCATTTTTGGAACAATTTGTCTAATGTGCATAAATTTCAGTAACTCTCCATTTATATTTCCCGATGCAATTTCAAATAGCTTCATACTGACTTAAGAGCTTGTGGAAATTGTAGAGTAATATGTGAGAATTTAATTCTTCATTTTAATTCTCTAAGTTTATATTCTGCAGCTGCATATAGTTGAAGATCTCTCTTAGAGAATGTTCAAACATTATTAACAGAAGATCTAAAAGCACAGCACTGTGGTGAAATCTTTTCTTAGAAAGAGAAGATTGTGACTGAATTATAGAGTGGACACATGACAAATTAAAATCAACAAGTTTCTGCTGCATGGATATATTTTCATTTAACAAACTAAAGAGAGACCACATACTCTTTCCTCAGCACCAAAGACAGACTTTTTTCCTGGTTGCATTTTATTTCTTACTGAATTTTACACATGATAAACTGGCATTGTAAAAAGTCAAACTACAAAAAAAACTGAACACATATTGAGCATATCAGTACAATCTAGGAAAAAAATATAGAGAGAGAATTTCATGTAGTCACAAGGATAATAACATGTAATGTGTAACAATATATTAATGGTCTTATAGGAGCCTCTGGATATTTCACGGCAGTATATACATAATTGAGTTCTTCCTAACATGATACACAAAAATGTATTAAAATATTTCACACTCCAGTGAATCTGATGCCCACTCATAGCAGCAAAGTTTCCTACCTGAAACCTCTATAACTATCCAGATGGCTAACACTCCTCTCTGTTTACAAAGTCAGAAACCATTTTGAGAACATCTGTACATACCTATGTTTTCTGAAAATTTAAAATTTAATGGTTATCAGAGTCAAGAAAGATTTATACTGATGTTATGCTGGCTATAGACCAAACCTGCAATTTAAGAGAAAATGCTTTTTAAAATTAAGTAAATTAAAACTTATGTAATTTAGATGGAATCTCTGAAAAATTTTACATTTCTATCTACTGACAATTTAAAAGAATGAGTATTGCCAAAGTTAGCTTTTTTTTTTTTCTTTCTTCTCACTTGTAATATATTCTTATTATTCTGCCTCTGCTTCTCTCACTGTATCAGGAGCTATAAAGGCAAAACCAAGATGGAACACCAAATGTTCTAGCATTCATAAATCCTTATGTTTAACTTCAGGATTAGATATCAGAAACTTCTGGTCCCTAACAAACTTGACATTGCAGATTTTAAAATGGACTGGATAGTAAAATACTTGTCCCATTTTGCATATTTCAGGTTTCTTATTGAAATACAACTCAGTACATTTAAACTGTTATTCTGAAATAATTTTGTTTAGAAAAGATCTTTAAGATCAAGTCCAACCATTATCTAACTCTACCATGTCCCTCAGCACCACATCTCTGCAGCTTTTAAACAAAACACCTCCAGGGACGGGGAATTTAACCATCTACCTGGAGAGCCTGTTCTACTTTCTGAGAACCCTTTCAGTCAAGAATTCTCTTCTAAAATCCAATCTAAAACTTTCCTGGTGCAACTTGAGGCTGTTTCCTCTCATTCTATCATTTCTTACTAGAGAAGAGACCAACATCCACGTGGTTCCAACCTCCTTTTGGGTTGTTTTAAACAGTGAGGTCTCCCCTCAGCCTCCTTTACTCAAATAGAATGGTGCTTGTGAGCTCCTTAGCAAAAAATGTGTTTTCTCATAAAACTGTAGCCTTAAAAAATTAAGCATTTAATTTGCAGAATGTTGCTAAATATTCTACAAAAATAAACATTCCTTCTACAAAAAGAAAAGTTTAATAGAAACTACTTAAATAAAACTAAACTGTCCTCCTTAGAAACTATTTAACGTAAGTGCTTTTGGAGTTGTCCAACCTGAAAGAAAATAAACCCAAAAATCAGCCTCCAGTCATGCAGAAGAAATTCATTTACACCTTCTCTTCTTGTTCAAGGTTTACTATTTGCATGAAGTTTGATGTGACTTAACAAGGAAGCTACCTTGGCTAACTTTAATTCNTTTTTTTTTTTGTCTGTGTTGGCTTTTCTTCTTTGAAAAGGCTTTATTATTGACAGCTTGCAATAAACTTCAAAATCTACTTGCTCATATGAACTGAAGTAGATTTAGTAGTTTTAGAAATAAATTAAAAAAAAAAAAAAAAAGCACTGGTATCTGCACCAAAAATATCCTAAGTTATTCCTGCCATTAAGAACATGTTGCAAAGCACTGTTTTAATGTGCATCAATTGAGGGATTTCTCTGTCAAACCATCAAAATACAAGTCTCGATAGCAGCTTTCTCACTTATGCTGAATACCTCTCTCTATGAACCTGAAAGACTACAAATCCAGCCCCCAGTAGTGATTCTGAGCAAATGGAAGTATCTGCACCAATTCTGCAGGGTCTTCCTGTTGTGGTAGGCCTCATAGGCCAAAATAGGCTTATATATGTCCTGGCTAGGCCAGACATGTTTTTCTGCTCTCCCTCCTTTTGCTATGAGGAGAAGCAACTGCAGGAAGGAGGACAAAGAACCTGGAGCCACTGAGTTTAAGGACCCTGGCTTGCCCAAACTTGTTTTGCTCCTGTATACATCCTGTGGTAAACACTTGTCTTGTCCCTGCCTTGTGCAAGGCCTACGTTTTTTCCCATATTTGGGTAAAGGAAGCCTATGGCTTCACCTAATATGGTCAAGCTTGGCTAACTGTCATTTTGATTGGCTATTTTGTGTCCAAAGGCCCACTAGTCTTGGGCTGAATTGATGAAAAGAGATGAGCAGGTAACACAATGTGCTCTGCTGTTGTATTTGTGCTTGCTTGCTTGCTGCTATTGCTGTCTGCTTCTGGTAGTGTTCTCCCTCACTGCCTCATTACATCCTGAACTGCCTGGAAACTGCCTGCCTCGAGTTTATCAGGAACAGGCACCAAATGTCTCCACACAATAGGCCTGCATAGTTAGTGTGACATCCGTGCTGAGACTGCACATCACGAGACATCCTGCCTACAGCTGAAAGTCTCATGCCAAGACGGAAAGTCATGGAGGTACACAGATTATCCAGAGAAATCGGGTCAGAGATTATCTGCCTCTTTCCCCAGCATCCAGTGAAGCCTGGGAAGAATCAGAAGCCCCAGTGGCTAAGAAGATACCAACGGAACCCCATGCATGTGTTTGGGTACTGTCTGAAGCTGTAGCTAGCCCTGCAAGTTAGGAGATAATTTTTGTGAGTAAATACTTAAAGCCTCTTGTAATTTACCAATTGCCTTCTGTCATAAGCAGAAAGGAGCTTCCTGAGTCCATCTAGTGGGAAAGCGGTATATTGACCACAAGACCCTTCTCTTCCAGTTCAATTAATGTTTATATATTTTTGCTAGTTACTTCTAGAACTAGTTTATCCTTTATGTAATGCTTTTTATGACTGTGCAAAGAACCAGTTATTATTAAAATTAGTGGTCGGGGCAGTAAGTGTTCAATATTAATTTTGAAAATACCATCTTGCAATTAATTAATTACCCCTCCATTACGCTTCCCCACCAGCATGCTAATAGGGATGAAGAGAATTCACCACAATCAGGAGGAGAAACACTAACCCCAGTGAAACTAAGCATCTGTCCCATGTAGCACTTTATAAATGAATCACCTTTTCTTCGTAACACAATTACCTCACTGTTTTTTCCCCCTTTTTAGCTCTCCAGCATATATACAGGACCTCTGTCTATCATGAGAATGACTGACGCATGTACTCTTTTTTTTTTCCCTTTTCCCCGTCTCTCTAAGAACTAGAAGAGGCATGAATTAGGTTATGCACCTTTTTAACAGCCTACATTGTCAAAAGCAAATTGTTATCAATGTTCTTTATGAACATTACAAGCATGATTGTACCATCTTCTACAAAATGCCCGTTTCCCACTTGATCACTATTAAACAATACAAAAATTGTTTATTACAAGCATCTAGAGTAAAATTCCTAATCTTTTGATATGTATATTAACTAAACAAGTTTTACTAAGATTCTATTGCTCTGTTCTCCAAAAAAAATATTGTTATGTTCTCCTTCCAAACCTAATTTAAATATAAAAGAAAGTCTCTTTAAAGCATTCTTCACTACAAAGATTTTGGGTTTTGTTTCTAAGTGAAACTGAACATTTTTTTAAAATAAAAAACAAACTAGTTAATAAGTAATTTACTTTTAATCATAAAATTAAAGGATTGCCAGAAGTATTGTACTTAATCATAACACGTTAGCCTTTCATTGGATTAGCAAGAAAAGCCTGAGTGACAGCCACAACAATGCAGCATTAAATGAACTGAAACAGTCACATTTTTCATCTTCTTGGAAAAGCAAGACTGACCCTTCAAGAATTAATTCAAATGTTTCTGTTTTAAGCTGGTTAAGACTCGTACTTGGAACACTCATTTTTCTGTGTATCCACTGTCAAAAGGGCAGTTCACTAACCAAAAACCAAACTGATAAAAAGGACAAAAGAGACAGAAAAGTGAGTAAGAAAGGTACTGTCTTCCTGAATATGTGAAGAAGGATACAAACACATCACACATCAGCAATCCCTCATGCAAGGTACTTCCTAAACCCTTTTCACAAAATATATAATTGTTTTACAATCTTGAAAGAACTACACAAAGCCTGCCTGTGCCGAGCATTGCTTCCTGTCTGTGTAGATACCTAGACAGAGAAGGAAAGGAGGGTCATGGCTGCTGGTTACTGAGCAGCCAGCAGCTTTCTGTCTTGGTCCAGAAAGACCAGAAAGTTCCAGGCAAAAAACAAGTACAGATTTAGCTGACCTCGGAGATGTTCCAAGGTTTTAAACTAGTCATGTTTGCAGCACATGCACTAGCACAGGTCTCCAGTAAAACATGCCTTTGCTAAGAAATAAACCCATGCTGAGTAAAGCAGTTAACTCCCAGTTCTCTGAGGTACTCAGGATATAGCCTTGCCAAGGAGACAACACTTTCCCTTCCTTCTAAGTGGAAAGGCTCATGAACTTTGCACAGCTACTATCAGATATAATTTCTATGGTAATTTTTTATTTCCAGACACCTAATACAGGTAAGCTGCCTTCTAGAACTGTTCAGTCTGAGAAACTGGATGTGCATTATCCCAAATAATTTGGGAGAATTTCTATGCAAGGAATGCTGGAATTTTCAACTGTATGAGACATTGACTCAAATGTATTGGTTCTCTTTTTACAAATACCAATTCACTCAGTTTCTCTTAAATCAAGACTACATAGATTGTGCATAAACTTTTCCCAGTGTTTATTTATTTTAATCAGATGTATCTCAGAAATATGTTCTGATATGACATACATAATCCTTGAGAGGAAGGATTCAGTGGTCAACCATACAGACATCCAGCCCCACCCCCCACATAAAAAAAAGGAAAATTTGTAACAGCAGCTATAAAAATTTATTCCCCACGTTAATCTTGTCCACAAGTTCCAGCAAGCTATAAATCAAATTTTACAAGTAGATATTTCTTAAGTAAAAGATATGATCTTTAACGTCTATTCTGTCTGATTTTCTTTCGAAGTCTTCCACATTAATATCACTCTAGACAGGCTAATCCTAGTGGATGCTACCAGTTCATATGAATGTAACAGTGCGTATGTCTCTATAGCACACACCTACTAACCAGAGTTTCAGTGAAAGATGCAAGAAAAGTGCAAAACTAAAATGTTTCATTTTATAAGCCTCTTCCATTACAAAGGTGGACATCTTCCTTGCACTGTCCAGCCTATGTCACCACTATGTCACCACTATGGGCTTCACATAGAGCTGCTCACTCCTCCAGCCTCTGCTGTACACAGGCAAAGCTTGACACACTGCTGGACGAATTCTGTGTGACTAAGAATCATAGAATGCACCAGATTAAAAGGAACCCTAGAAGGTCATCTTGTCCAACCAACAGTCAGCAGGGACATCACAGGATCACAGGATGTTAGGGGTTGGAAAGGACCCAAGGAGATCATCGAGTCCAAACCCCCTGCCAGGGCAGAATCATACAATCTAGCACAGATATTTACCTGCTCATCTTTTTATCAACATAGCCTGAGACTAACGGTTCCTTTGGCCACAGATAAGCCAATCAGAATGGCACTTTCCCAGGCTTAACCATATTAGGTCAAGTCAGGGCTTACTTTTACCTTCTTAGGGCAAGTGTATAAATACATGAGGGTACCCCGTAAAGAAGTCAGAAGGGGGCATGGAGGAGACCCATAGGCACCACAGCCTTGCTTCCCTCAACAACAGGAGAGGGGAAAGCAGAGAAATGTGTCTGGACATGCCAAGGCATGTTTAGGCGTATTTTGACTGTCTACTACATGCTCTCATTGTAAAAAACTTCCTCTTTATGTACAACCTAAATCTACCCTGCTCCAGTTTAAAACCTTTCCCCCTCATCTTATCTATACATTCTCCAGCAGGTCCATGTCATTTCTGTATTGAGGTCTGTAGAGATGGAGATTAAGAAAACTTAAGAAAACCACACATTTCCGTAGCAGGCCATTTCATCACATACTAGTTGCAATAAATAAATAAGCTCCTAGCATCCACCCCACACATTTCTGAATTTGGGTCATTTCACCTGTATTCACAATGTTTTATAAAAGTAATGTGAATCGGTGGAAATTAAGTTATTCCAGGGTAAAATATCCACAATTATACATGGTCAAAGTGAGGACAGTCCTGATGGCACACATGGAGTCCTGCAAGGACACAAGGAAATACCTGGCCAAGGAAGCTTTCAATAAGCACTAATAAACAGAGGAATATCTGACAGTGGAAATAAAAGCAGCTCATTGTTTATATCACCTTAAGTCAGATCTAATTTTGTTGAAATTATTAATTTCTAAATCACACAATCCTAAAGTGTCACAACTGTGTCTCAAGACATTTAAATAGAAAGTGCATGTTTGGCTTCTATAGATGTTACTTTAACAGATGTTATCATTCTCACAAAATTTATTCTCTTTCCTTTGTCTTACCCTCCCCACCAAGAGTACAGCTCCTGAATGACTCTCAGTTGTGAGTATCAACCTATTGCTACTCCATGACATGACTAATAAAGCTAATCTATGGATATACATTTCCTCAATTTAATCATGTCAAACTCAGCTATGTGTATTTTGAAATGAAAATGACTCCTGGGAAACATAGCTTAAAAAATGCACTGCTTCTTTCAGATAGCCTACAGCATATGAAATTACTCAGCAACTCACTAGGGACAGAAAACAAACAGAAAAAGGTTAAATCTTGCTTCAGTTGCCTAAGTCTACCCTTAACAATTTATTTTTACTTACCAACCTTTATTTTGTCTCTTTCAATAGTTGTTACCTAATTATGTCAGTAAAACTTGCAACTATTCTGCAAAACAGTACAAAATATAAGCACTGGAGCCACCCCTTAAAACACTTCTAATCATGTGTTAACTACTCTGTTACACACATTAAGGAATCTCATTTAATTGTTTCTGTAGGCTTTCAGTAACACCCTCTGAAGCTAGACAGCAACTCTTTGATCTTTAGAAGCTTAAATAAGAAACTCCACTGCATATCCTCAAACCTACAGTTAATCTGAATTAAGATTCAAAATGAGGCACTGATTCACATTTCAAATAAGTCAGACATTTTAAGATGACACTGGCTAACTGATTAGTCCCTGAAATAAGTAATTCTTAAACAGAAATAAATTCTAAGAAACATTTATCCTGGACTTTCTTTTTTTTCCCCTATAACATTCTGATATAAAGACCTCATTCTGTTACACACTTAAAGGGAAGAAATTTCAGTTCTTCCTGGAATCAATAGATGCTATAAAGTATTCAACTATTCACATGACAGAAGAATTTAACAACTTTAGCTTTGCTCTTCAAACACAGCTAAAATAAAGCAGCATTTCAGAATTACACCAGTGCATTTCACATCAATATAGAATTTTTTCTTTAAATACAAGACTCAGTATTTTTTTTTCTTCCTTTACACAATGGTGATTTGATTTTCTCCACATTATTTCCAAGTGAAAATGTTTCTTCACCTCTCTCCTCTTCCACTTCCCTAACTATATTCCAGCACACACCTATGCACACACACACATCTTTTCAAAATGCTTTAACCAGCCACATCTAGGTTTAAGAAAAGATGATGCTTCCTGATAGTTCAGTAGCATCATGTAATATTCTTTCTTCAAAAGGATGACACACAGAAGATGTCCCGGTCTATTTAAACATATGCTTGGTAAGCTCAAAGAAAGCACACTCAGAAACCAGAATTTACAAATAAGTCTGCAAACAACTTTAATACAAGAAACCTGATCCTAAGAGCATCCTGACACAATTTAACTCTTGCATCTTGGGGAACTCACAATCTCTCATCAGTGAAAGCAACAGAAAGTGAGTATCTTTTTCAGACAAGATACAGAGCTCAGTATACGTAAAAGCATGAAGTGAAACACTGAGGAATAAGGTCTGTTGAAGAGGTTGCTTGAATATACAGAAACATGCATGTGCTGAGCTGAAAATGCAGAGCTCTTGGCTCAATCAAATGAGGAGATCACATCTACTATCTTATACTGAACAATATGAAAAAGAGAAAAACATTTATATGAGTTTAGTATAGATAATAGGATCATACAACACTTAAAATGTAAATAGTTTGGAAGAAAGGAGAGTATACACTAACACTCATCTCAATGCATTCTCAGTCTTTCATCACCTTCACTGGAATATCACAGAACTTCCCTCAGATACATTTAATATATCTGCACCTACTCAACCCTAGTCCTTGTTGTGTTGTCTTTTTTTTTTTTTTTTTACATGCAACATGTATGACACTAATCCTGAAATACTCAACCTAGTGTCCTCCCAGAGCCACCAGTTGACACTAATTTGTGCTACAGATGCCTTACATGCTCTGTGGTAGCTGTAGACTCTAGCTTTTAACAATGTCTTGACTGCAGAGCCATGATAATGGAAAGTGTAGCCTTCAAAAATGAGATATAATCCCTTCATTTGCCAGTTACTGCTAAAATTCTGAGAAGCAGCTTGAACCGTTCCTTTCTTACAGCTAGTTTCTCACATTCTCCTCTTTATTTCAATACTGAAGCCTTATCAGTCTGACAAGTTGAAGATAGAAAAATGCTTTGTCTGAGTATTCAACCAAGTTTCATTTCCCACATGAGGTTATCAAAAACACTGAAATGCTCAGCATAAAAGTTGTGTTATCAGTTACAGGAAACACTGTTCACAGAGCATATAATGTTTTGGGTTAGAAGGGACCATTTAGCTCCAACTCACTTACCATGGTCAGGGATACCTCCTACTAAATCAGGTTGCTCAAGGTCTCATCCAATCTGGCTTTGCATGCTTCCAGGATTGCAGCCTCCACAATTTCTCTGGGCAATCCGTTCCAGTGCCTCACCATGCTTGTGGTGAAGAATTTATTCCTAATGTCTAATCTAATTCTAACTTCTTCCAGTTTGAAGTCATTACACCTTATCCTGTCATTATGTGCCTCTTTACAAAGTTCCTGTTCAGCTCTCCTGGAGGTCCCTTTGAATACTGTTGAAGGCTGTTTTAAGATCTTCCTGGAGTCTTCTCCAGGCTGAACAATCCCATACTTACACATAACTGATTTCAAAAGAATTAATAAATGTTAAAATGAGCACTGTATAGCTCCTTCATGCAAGATACAGTGAGAGTTTTTGGGGGACTTAGCCCTGCTAGCTGACAGGTGCTACAACTGCATGAAATACTTGTGGGCTCTGAGGTAAGGTTCCCTGCTTCTGTCACTAATTCCACTACATCTATTAGTTCAGTGCAAATGTAGATGCCTTGACCCATGAGAGAGACTTGAAGTCTGAAAAGAACATGTAAGCAGGTACTGTAGTCACTGTTCATCTTAGTGGGAAGGTAGCTGGAAATACAACATTGCCACTAACATTGGACCCTATGAACTCAAAGGCCTATTCCAACTGAAATAATTCTAAAATTCTATGGTTACTAAGTTTCAGAATTAATTTCTTGCTGCAAATAGAAAGATTATCCACTGTGGCACTGTCCTCAGTTGTACTGCTAAATTTGGGCTCCCATGAAAATAAAATATTATCATATATTTTCCCTAAATTGTCTCATTTGCATTTTCCATCTCCAAATCTATTTCATTATGAACTTGTGAATTTTAAAAGCGTTATTGTCTACCTGAAATGACCAAAGCAGATATGCTATATTATGTGGGAATGCAATGTAAGAAAGAATAATAACAAGAATTGTATAAAGCATTTGACCTTCATTCCCACAGCTGAGAAAAATAGTGAACAGTGTATAAAGGGTTTTACCTTCATTCCCACAACTTCAGGATGCCTTCCATGGGGAAGAAAAGATAGTGGGACATCTGGGCCAGGGGAAAAAACAAGTTATAATGTATGTTAATGACTGGGCTGTACTTGCCTAGATTATGTTAATAGATGAATACATATAGGCATGTGCTCTATACTCAAGACTATATAAACGGAAATGTAACGAGTAATAAAGGTCTCTCTGGATTCACACTGAATTGTGGGAGTCTGTATGGGTCCTGATTGCAAGTGGTGACTCTCGACATGATCCTTAAAGGAGAATTTGCAATAAGCAGATGACTGCTGTTGGTGAACGAGCCCTGGCTGGAGACGGAGTGGCTGGACCATGACTGGGCTGCAGCATGCAAACTGTGGAAAGAAAATACATTGTCATGGACACCCAGTGAGGTGAGCACCCGGGGACAAAACGGAGCACAATGTAAGTAAAGAAGAAAAGTGCATTGTAAAGCTCCTCTTGCATATCTCTTCAAGAGAGGGGTGAAGTATGAGGATAGTATACTCCAAAGACTACTATCTATGAAAGCTGAGAGAACTGTAGTTAAAGGTGCATTTGCAGCCACAAACTCTGATAGGAACAAAATTGATAACAAAACTGAAGTATTTCAAGCATAGATTAAAGTCTGTGTGCTGGTCTGAACTAATTGGAGGATTTGAATTAGAAATTAGACTATAGGCAGAGAGAGGTAAACACTGATGGTGCTACTTCACTCATAGCTTTACTGAGAGAGAAACAAAAATGTTTAAGAGCTGTAAGTCAGACTGCTTCAGATCTCTGGGCTGTGGCTGCTCTTGCATGGCTCTTTCTCCCTGCCTTCTGTAGCTGAATCTAAATAATCCCACTAACTTCTTTCCTGTTGTTAATTCACCCTGGCCAATTTACCGCCACCTATCTGCTGCGTGAAACAGATGGTGGAGATAAGACTGGGGAAGGTGGTAGGAGTGGTTGGTTACCCCTCTTAGGGATTTTTATCTCTGGGAAGGGTGCAGTGTTTCCGTATTACCTTTTTATTGTATATATCTGTAAATATCTGTTATACATTGTAAATGTCTGCTTGTATACTATGAAAAGCTGTAAATATAAAGCTTCATTTATTAACTTCCAGCTGACTGAGTCCTAGGAGTCCTAGTCTGGGTTATTTCAAAGTGTGAAGGGGCAGATAACTGCCAAACCACCACAGTCTGTATCCCAGACCCTACTCAATATACACTCAATTAGAAAGCTGCAGCAAAAAGTGTACTATCACTGAATTATGGGTTCTCAGATGTCTCCTGAACAAAAACTTATACTAAGCTTGTTAATTAAGATATTAGGAAAAAGAGGTGGAAAATGCAGAAAAAGAACTCTAAGGACTGTGCTAATTTGGTATGAACATAACAGTCGTGGTGTACATGCGCAATCTGCCTTTAAGGAGGCTTACGTTTTTAGAACTATCAAGGAGCAAATGAGACATTGATGAGGAGCTAGGTGCTAACCAGAAATGCTAACCAGTCAATTACCACCCCCTGAAGCATCTATAGCTGACATTCAACCTCATCTGCCTAGTGAATTTCCTTAGCTTGCAATGGGGGATGCAGGACTTGGGCAAGTGGAAGAAGAACTGCTGGATCATTTGGTGCCATCACATAACCCAGCCCACCATGGAAGAGGGTCGAGCTGGAGAAGCTGCTCTGAGTCAGCAACAAGAGAAACATCAATTGCAGTGCACCCTCCTGCAGATCACATAATGAAATTCACTGGTAAAGACTCAAAATCTTGAAAAATAGGGTGGTTGTAGTCATATGTGGGTTCCTTCCTTCCCTCTTCAGTCTCTAAAAGATTGGTTTTCTGGTTTAGTTTCTTTGCAGGGTTTTTTTTTTTTTTTCCTTCTCTGATGAGTACTTTGCCTCCTCACCTCAGCCTACCCCTTTCCGCCCAGCTGGTGTTCTCCCTGGCCCAGCTGGTGGGGAATCAAAACAAAGATAAGACAGACCGCTTTGCACAGTGGCTGCTGCTGCATCTCTCTCCCTGTCCTCTTAGCTGGATCTGAATAACTTCTAACTACTTTCTTGCTGCTAATACCCCATGCCAATTTACTTTCACTTATCTGGCATGTAAGACAGATAGTGAGATAAGATTGGGAAGTGGGGGAAGGTGGTAGGGTGGTCAGAAACCCCTCTTAGGGATTTTTTAATTTCTGAGAGGCATTTGGTGTTTCTGTATTACCTTTTTACTGTATATATCTGTAAATATCTGCTTGTATATTGCACAAAGCTGTAAATATAAAAATTAATTTCCTTAACATCCAGCGACTGAGCTCTAGCCTGGGTTATTTCTAAGTGTGTGTTGGGCAGGTAACTGCCAAATCATCACATAGAGCTACTAGCAACTTTTATTATCAGCATAAGGGCTAGATGCACTCATTGGTAAAGACAGGAACAGTTGTTTTGTTGGTCCTCTGTATAGCAATGCTTAAAGTGCCAAGTTTGTTATCTTTTGTGAAGTGTTATGCAATGGATGATAAATGCTTCCTTCTTTGTAAAGCAAAAAGGGGGAATTGTGGGAATGCAATATAAGAGAGAATAATAACGAGCAGTGTATGAAGGGTTTTACCTTCATTCCCACAGCTTCAGGATGCCTCCCATGGGGGAGGAAATATATTGGGATATGTGGCTCAGAGGAAAATCAAGTTATAATGTATGTCAATGACTAGGATGTACTTACCTAGACTATGTTAATAGATGAATATTTGTGTGTGCTCTATACTCAAGACTACATAACCAGAGGTTTAATGGGTAACAAAGGTCTCTGTCTGGATTCACGATGAATCATGGGAGTCCATGAGTCCTGATTGCAATATTATTTGCAAATTTCAATGAATACTAATTTCCATTACTTCAACGAAGAAAAATCTACAACATACAGGTTATTTTTTTCCTGGGTTTTGGTCACGCTTCCTCCAGAACATAGGAGATTTCCAATCAGATATATCACTTCTTTTGGAAACACAAAGACAAACTATTACTCCTCATTTTACTCCTGGTCTCCCACTCCTGTTGTCATTTTATCAGACCCTTTACTGGACAACACATTAGAAAGCAAATTCTGAACAGTTGAGTTGACAACTACTTTATAATGTACTATTACAGATTTGAAAGAAAATCTGAATAAATTAATTTCATCTGTTCTTTGTGACAGAACAAGAGGTGACATTTCAGGATGCAGTAGGGTACATTACCATCCCTAACAGAGAGAAAAATTAGAGCCACCAGATCATTAAATAAACTGCCAAGTGAAGTTACAGACTCATTATCACTTGAAACATGACACCTATCAGAGTAGCCAGAAATAAGAAATCCATCTTGCCAAAATGGTAATGACTTGTCCATAAATTCCAGAAGAAACACACTCCAAAATTGAAATAGTTTGATTACATTACAAAATGTACTTATTACAATCTGTATTATTTTGTTTAGTCTGTAATAATGAACATGAGGAGTCCTGCAGCAGAAATCCTTCTGACAGATTACTTGTCTGGCAATGTATTTAATAAAGCTTTTTGTGATAAATCTTCATTTCTTTCCTTACTGCTTTGAAATTCATAACTTTGGAGAATATAATACAATTTTGGTCAGAAAACAACATTCCTTCAGTTGTGTTTTTTGCATATTCTTCTATATATGTAAACCAAATCATTATAATTTACTTCCCATTCACCTTGCTCCACACCCTACCTGAGGAAAACCACCAGCTAGTACAGTATTGAAGGCAGCCTCAGGTAACCACTGAAGCAGTGGCAGGTTGCCAGCTCCTACACTGTGGGCATTCTGTCAGGGAGCAGCAGGAGGAAAGAGTGCTCCTGAGAGAGAGGTGAGCTGGCAGTGATGGTGGTCCTGGTCACAGACTGCCAAGCATGAGACAAAAGTTTAAGCCAAGGCCATGGCAGGAAACTCAAAGAAGTCAGGAGAAAAGTTGGTGGCAGCAGGTACCAGCATGGCTCATTTGGGGATGGAGTTTGCTGGGATGGCCTCAGATGGAGCTCCTGGGCCTTGGGCATTCACCTCAGGACACTCCACACCCAAAACCAAAATGCAGTGCTTCTGGTTTTGAAGCTATGAGGGCTTTGTGAAATGCCATACTGTACCACAGATTTTACATTCTGCTCTTTCTCTCAGCCTTAAAATCAATTCTATTTACAACAGCCCATTAACTGTGAGAGTAAAATTATCTCAGTACAGGTAGGCTAGCCTCTGTCAGCACGGCATACACTAGAAAGTCAAGTTGTGCTTGAACTGAGTATATCTGCAGACGTCTCCTACACTGAGAGGAGGTCTCCTCCATTGTTTTAGTGATTTAAGCAAATGACACAGAAGTCTAGAAGACACAAAATTAGAACTGTGAAAATACAAACTTCAGCAGCATGCATGTTGTTTTCAAGAGAAAGAAATTAGGAAGAGCAATAACAAGCACTGCACTGCCTTTGAGCAAGTTTCCATGGCTTAGGAGAATGAATGTGAAGCATGGTCTTTGACCTTACAACTCAGTTTTATTACAGATCTCTTAAGCCACATATTAAATGCCTTTCACAGAAGAAACACTGAAATACAAGCAAAGCTTTAACATCAGTCTCCTCAGACACAGAAAAGTGATTGGCAGGTTGGAAAAGCATCAATTTCAGTCCAGCAGATCATTCACTCCTGAAAGGACAGCCCAGAATAACATTTTGAAAATAACATGAAAAGAAAATACATGAAAAGAAAAAAAAAGATAAAATCTTTTGCATAAAAAACAACTAGCTGTAAACTAACAACCAAAGTTACAAAGATTGACAATTTATCAAGGTTATTTTTTTCTTCTTAGATATTAAAGTTAATTAAACTTGATGAAGTCATGCAGTCATTTTTGACCTATCCTAAATGTAATATAATCTCATCTGAAAAGCATGAAATTACTCTGCCTATATCTATTACTTCAATTTTTGATAGATACTATAGTCATTCAATAATCCAATTACTATAAATTACATTGCAAAAATAGGTCCTCACAATAGCCAAAATAGAAAAAGATTTTAAAATTGTTTGCAGAACATTAATGGACCAAAATAAACTTATTAGGTAAAACAAACTTGCTTTGAATTCCCATGATACATATATTTGCTGCAGAATAGGACATCCTATGATATATATACACAATTGCCATATTCAAGTGTAAGAGTCAAAATGGATAACAAATCTAAAATGTTTTGGTTTTTTTTTTCCATGTAATTTGGAAGGTCCTATGTTTGAATTCAGTAAATAGGCTCTCTTGAACACTGACCAAACAAACTTCCTGGAATGCAGGAACAATAGACCCATTCATGTAAAACTCCATCTTCTGGTGGCCAGCATAAAATTACTTCATCTAGAACTTGATTTAAATACTTGAGTATATAGAGTCCTTAAGAGTCAAGCTTTGCAAGCTATCCCCAGCAAGGAAAAGTTTCCCAGAGGAAGGGACAGTAAGCAAAGACAAATGCTAAAGGTAATTGACTACTTCCACTGGTTCCAAGTCTGTTTTCATTTCAGAGCTTTCAAACACTAATAATTATTTGTCTTACATTATAAACACAAGGAATATTTTGTTTTCACTACAGTCTATCCCAAATGTATGAAAACAATCTGGCATTTCAGTGTCATATCAGGAATCAAAGCCAAAACCATGTTATGGGAGAAAATATAAACCTAAGAGTACCAGAGTGCAAAATATTTGAATGTAAAGGGTGAAGGAAGGAAGGAAAGAGTAAATCAAAGATTGTTTTCATTTTCAATCACTTTCAATCAAATTTTAAAATGCAAATTATCCTAAATATCCCCTATACTAGCTAGTGAAAATGCTCATTTGAAGTATGATCCCACTTCATATGCAGTGAGTTTACAAAAATCATCAGCTGTCATGCAAAGCAAGAGAAACACCAAATAGTAAGAAACAACATCTGTCTATACCTTTAGTTCTATGCTTCCAATTGTGAGGATGAAATGTTCAAATGAACAGATCACAGAGACTGATGTAGGGATACTTCAGCCAGTTGGGATTCATGATCTGGTGGATCATACCTATGATTACACTCTAAACCCCAGTAACCTCATCCAAACCTACACAGCACTATCTTTTTTCTTGGTGAAAAAATAACAAACAAACAAACAAACAAAAAAACACAGTAAATTGTTCTAAAAAAATTATGACCATCCACAATTTCATCTCAGGTATGATTGCTGTGAAGGGCAGAGGAATTAATGTGGCTGAGTCAGGAATTATAAAAGTAGAATTATTTTATTCCCAGAAACCCCTACCTTCAACTATATACAGAATTAATTTTTAATTTATTAACAGGTTTCAATTCGATTGGGAAAAATCTTCTAAAGGTGCTATAAACAAATTCAGAGATTTAGGAAGTCAGAAAATTGGAAAGGCTAAGCTGTAAACAGCTTTTAACCTGCTAACAAATTGCTAAGGAGAGAATTACGGGAACAACGGCTTACTCACTATGTTGAAGAGAATTATGCTTGTTGTGAAATCCTTGCTGTTACTGTCTGTGGCTCCATTGGTTCTGGCTATAAATAATAGCCAATCAGATTTAAAAGGCAAAATCTGATATTCCAAAAATGTTATTGCCACGAGGCAGCGCTCCTTCAGAATTGCTGCCTCCAGCAGTGACGTGGGAAAGCCAAGCTGCTTCAATCCCTCAGTCAGGATACAGCCAGATACCAGCAAGACACTGGCTGTTAGGAAGGTCCCAGAGGAGCCGGGTCCAGGTGCCACCGACAGTTCTTTCAAAAGGGATCCAAGACCAGCCAAGCCTGCAAGGCTAAAGGTTAGTGCAGTGGGGGACTGTCCAAAAGGCAGGGACAGTACAAAACCCAAGAGCCATGGAAAAGATAGGAGCCGTTCAAAACTGTGACGGTCCTAAAAACGAGGCACTTCTTCGGAAGGCAGGGCTCTGTAAACACGGGGAGCTTTTCTTCTACTATCCAACTTAAACCTCCCTTGGTGTAACTTAAGGACATTTCCTCTTGTCCTATCACTTGTTACTAGGGAGAAGAGATCGACCCCTATCTCACTGCTGCTTCCTTTCAGGGAGTTGTAGAAAGCAGTAAGATCTCTCCTCAGCCTCCATTTCCTCAGACTATACAATCCCAGTTCCCTCAGCTGTTCCTCCAAAACCTGTTCTCCAGACCCTTCACACACTTCATTGCCCTTCTCTGGACCTGCTGCAGCCCTGTAGTAAGGGCTCCAAAACTGGAAACTACACTCAAGGTGTTGCCTCACCAGTGCAGGGGACAATCACTTCCCTAGTCCTGCTTGTCACTTTATGTCTGATACAGGCCAGGATGCCATCGGCCTTCTTAGCCAGCTAAAATCATGAAAAAGCACGTTCACTAAAATTCTTTGTAAATGCAAAGCACAGCCTGGCTCTGTGAATCTCCAGAAATTCTAAGTGGTGAGGTAGCCAGAAAAGAAATAAAACATGCATATGCACACTCATGCACAACAGAAAATAAGACTTAGACCTAACTTTGGCACATTAGTTATAAAAAAAATCATGCAAACTTATGCAATGTGCACCATCACTGAATTAAAGCATCCCACAATACTGCATTTACATTAATGAGATCCAGTGTATGTAAAGATACTGCCAAAAAAGTGTAACAGTCCAAGTGGAGTGATTGGTATTATATGCATGGAAATGAAAAAAAAAAAAACAAAAAACCCAAAAAAACCCCCACAAAAACCCAAACACCTCTGGTTGTTGACGTAAGTTGGGAAATAACTACAGATGTTATTTACTTGGATTCCCACACTGCATTCCATATAGAGAAGAGATCTGTTTACTGTTTCATTGCTTGAGAGAAATATTTCACTTACATGATCTAGAAAATCAAGACAACCACAGCTACAGAAGGAAAAAAACCCACCAAAAAGTCTGCTGAAAAAAATTGTCTTGTTTCTTCTTCTTTCCTGCTATTTCTCCTGCATTTTGGTCAGCCCACTTCTTCCTTTTTACATTTTGCAGCCATTTAATTTTTTTTTTTTAATGCAGCTAATTTTTCCCTATGGTTACAAACCAGATTTGTTGGATTTCTATCCCAAGTTCTGTTCAGCTGGTTCATGACTTGAGTAGTTCTAATGAACATTCTGAACAGCACAACACATTTATATCACTTTCTCAGCTACTATTTGCAAAGATCTGATATTAAGAACTTAAAAACTGTAACTCAAAAGCTGAGTTTGAATTTAAAATGTAATGTAGTTTTGTCTGTCACAACTACTGCATATTTAATAAATTTTTCCTACTTTAATTTGCTAATATGGAAATTTAAAAATAATTACTGAAGGTTGGCATTTTCAAGGTTTTAATAAATGAATACCTGCAGAAGCATATCATACATGGTGGCTAACTCACCATCACTGGAGCTGTTTTTTCAAAGACACAGAGATGTGGTGCTGAGAGACAAGATGTAGCACCAGCCATAGTAGAGTTAGAGAATGGTTGGACTCAATGACCTTAAAGGTGTTTGCCAACATAAATTATTTTCACATTTCATATTAAAGTAAAAAGAAATTAAAAATACAGTTTTGAAAAACCTTCTACAAAATACTTTCTCTATCCCATTGAAATATCTGTAATAGCTAAAACTTTATACAACAAATAAAATATTCCTAGTTGTTATTTAATAACAAGTCTTATAAGGAGTGGATGAGAGTGATTGTTTAGTCTGGAGTAAAGGAGGGTGAGGGGAAGCCTTCTCACTATCTACAATGCCCTGAGAGGAAGTTGGAGCAAGATGGTAACAAGTGACAGGACAACAGGAACTGGCCTCAAGCTACATCAGTGGAGATTTAGATTGGTCATTAAGAAAAATTTCTTTACTGAAAAGTGGTCAGGCATTGTAACAGGTTGCCCAAGAAGGTGGTAGCATCACTGTCCCTGGAGATGTCTAAAAATCATTTGGATATGGCACTTCAGGACATGGTTTAGTAGGCATGGTGGTGTTGGGTTAACAATTAGAGCTGATGACTTTAGAGGTCTTTTCCAACCAAAACATTTATCTGGTCCTATGAATACAATGTCCATCTGATGTGATATTTCTGTATTATTACTTTTAAGAGGCAGATGCTCCTGAGGTCCTACAGAAACTTAGCTTGCCAGTCTGGCAAAGCAGAAAAAAATCAAATGCACATGTTGGTCTAAGTAGCATGCTATATGCCAGACCCTTTCTGAAAGGTTTCTGATTCACAAATCCCCACTTTTAATTGATGCTAAATTTTTACAGCATCTAAGTGAGCAGAGTAATTTTCCCACACAATTCAGGAAATAAATGTAACAGCAATTAATAACCTCATTCTTCTCACATGTACTAAGCAAGAAAGTGTTGGAGATCTGTGGCCTTTTGGTGTCTGTAGCTCTCAATACTCTTTATTGAACAGAATCATACAAAAATCACATAAGTAGTTCCCACTCAAACAGTTAAACTGGCTATCACTGCTATTAAAACAAATCAATGTTTAAATAAGTGTTTAAACTTCATCCTGAACAATTCAGTTGTGAACATGTTAACAACTCACAGAATATGGTGATTATCCACAGGGTGATATTCTCTTTACAGTCATATAAAAGGTATTCTGAAATCAAAAAGACTAATTCTAGATGCTAAAAAGCAACAATCTAACACAGTCGAGTACATTAAAAAATGTTAACATAAAGAAACAGCTACAAAACCATTGGATCCTTTTTGTCCTTAAAAAAAAATGGAGGATTAGGGGAAAATTACAGGCTGAACAGAAGTAAATCATCCATTTCATGCTCTATGATGTGCAATTATGAGTATTTTGTGAGACACATCTAGTGTAATCCTCCTCAATTCAGCATATTGACCAGGACACAGCTGGAGTCCTACATTTACAGACAGATATGGGCCAACTGGAAACAAAGAAAATGCATGATTCAAAGAGTGAGGGGATTGATGCTGCCTGTATATTGACAATCTTTAGGTAAGACAAAAAGCTGCTGCAAAGAGCAAATATCCTACTGTGAAGACCAAACAAAGTAACAGCAATGGAAAAAATGTAAAGCCATAGAGTAAAGAAATGCAGATTAATCAATTCAAGCTGATTCTGATTAGCTCAGGTCTCCAGGTGTCAGAGTAGAATGAGTGGGATGCTCTAGCAGGGAAGTCGATCAGGGAGCTCAGGGTTGTCACGAGGCAGGTAGGAATAGTGTCCTTCCCAAACATGCACCTAAGCAAGAAAAGCAGAGCAAAATGCCAGCCAAAGTACAGTTTGAAATTGAAGAGGCGTGTGGATTCTCCTTAAATGTCAACATATCAGAAAAGTTCCATCTCCTACCATTCAGATGATGCACAACGAGAAAAATTTTGAGCCATATGCTTATTCTTCTTCACTACCACTGTACTTCAAATGGTTGCCTGACCAACAGCCATGATACTAACAAGACCTGGAAATCTGAAACAGGAATGGATAATAACTGGGAATTAAGTCGTTACAGCCCTGGGAACTGCCGTCACATTTCTATATGGCTTTCCATAGGCAGAAAAAGACCTACATTACTACTAGGTTATGGGTGTTACCTCTTGTTGAAGGATGCGTTAAGCCAGAATTAGTGCCTGAAATCTTATTTTCAAAATATTTGTTTAACCTCTAATCTTCCCTTAATCTTTAGTTTATTTCCTAACATTTTCAGAGGAATTAATAGGAAGAAGAATTTCCCATGGCAGAAAAATACAGTGTGTTTTGCATGCTCCAAAGATTACTGCCTTGAATATTCTACACTAATATGCTCTGCCTCACTTCTTAAAAGAACCAAGTCATGATGACTACTCTACAGGTCATGAAGAACAACAAAACAAAAAGCAGAAAAGTTATTTTCTCTACAGAGTTTCTTAGTTTGTGTAATTCAAGGCATTTGCAAATTGAGGGAGTATTTTCCATCTTACTTCTCACAGAACATTTGGGAATAATACTCCAAATCACAAATGTTCTGAAATGCAATGAAATTGGGCAAAAGTAGTAAGAAGGAGAAAGAGCTGCCAATATTTATTCTTTCAACCTGATCTACAGTGACACATTACACTAGAGTATAAATATCCTAAGAAATTGTGGCGTTAGTGGGGGAAGACAAGGAAGAGGCAGGTACTCTCCTCATTTGCACACTGCTAGAGAAAGAGGGAGAGTGCAGATAAAAAAAATCTGCATTTTAAAATCACATTAGGAATATAAAAACAGAATTGAATTTACTTAGCCTATGCACAGAGAGACTGAGACTGATACTCTGGGTGTTTTGGGGAGTTTTTATTTTGGACTTGTTATAGGACGGTCTCATGGCCTGAACCCTCATTAGTGGCTGCAACTGATCAAGTGCATCTATGAAACCCCTTTCAGTTTAGGTCCACCTGAAAGACATTGGTCTTGGATTCATCTGTATCAGTTTTTTTAATTTCAAACTAGCCACAATTTTTTAAGGAAATCTCCACTCATCCCTACTTCTCATGCTGTGGTCAGCATTGTAGTGTGGTCTTGGAAGTATAGCTCTAGGGGTAAACCTGGAAAATCAAGCCATTAACAGGCCTTCAGTCCATAGGATCAGGTTAGAGATAAGCTGAAATAAATCCCCACAGATTCACACAGCAGGAATGTTTGGTCCCTCTGTTTTGCTCCGCAAAGCTGTTTGTATGCAACTGCGCTACTTACCAACACAGGATATATCTCTGGTGCACTCTAAACCACTTTACAACACAGACGTGGTAGTAAATAGGGATAATAATGAGGTCCACTCAAAAACCAGTGTCACTGATCCAAAGTAAAATATTAATGCATGTGTTGTACAATGAAATGTAGACTCTCTGGAATGAAATATTTTCTTTCTATCACCATTTTATGATTTATTGTGAAAGTCACAGGGTATATATTTGTTCGCTTTGGAAAAGAAACAAACTCAGTCCCTCAGTCAGATAACTGCTGGGAAAATCCTCTAAATAAAAGGAGTAGCAAGTCTCAAAATATTTCTTAGCACATCAAGTTAGTAGCAAAAACAGACCAGTGAAGAGGACAACTTCAAAGAGTGCATCTATAGTAGCACATAAAGCAGCTGAGAATCTGGAAGCCAGCTGGCATAATTTTTATCAGTGTATCTAAGTGGTTTTGCCCTCTCTGAAGACACAGAATTATGAAATCATTAAAGTTGGAAAAGACCTGTAAGATAATCAAGTCCAACTGTCAGCCCAACACTACCTCATCCCTAAGTGCCATGTCAACACATTTTTTTAACACCTTCAGAGACAGTGACTCTGCCACCTCACAGTGCACTTCTTCCAATGCCTGACCAGTTTTTCAGTAAAGAAATTTTTTCCTAATATCTAACTTATACCTTCTGTGTTGCAACTTGACATTTCCTCTTGTCTTATCACTAGTTACTTGTGTGAAAAGGCCAACAGGAGTTGTAGAGAGCAGTAAGGTCTCCTCTCAGACTCCTTCTCCAAGACTAAACAACCCCAGTTCCCTCAGGTGTTCCTCATGAGACATGTTCTCCCTACCACTCTCTTTGCTCTCCTTTGGACCTGTTCCAGTACCCCAATATCTCTCTTCTACTACACCACCCAAAATTGAACTCAGTACTCAAGCTGTGGCCTCACCAATGCTGAGCAGAGGGATACAATCACTTTCCTATTCCTGCTGGCCACACTGGTTTTGATACAGGCTGAGATGCTGTTGGCCTTCTTGGCCACCTGGACACAATGCTGGCTCAAATCATGCTGCCCACAGGAATGACCCAAACTCACACTCTAGATAATGTCTAGAAGGCTGCTAATTAACCAAAGATAAAATTGTGCTAAGGAAAATGCTAACAGCCTAGCAGCATGATCAAACGCATCAAGTGCTTGGAGCGATACCATGGCCTTTTTCATGTAGTTTGTTGCCAGTAATTCCCACCTACAGAAGGGAAAAGACACCAACACCTATGCCAAGATTGTACCTAAGGGTAAAATCTAAATATAGTATTATTCTACTCCTACGGTAGTTATTTGGCCACATGCAATGAAGCTCCTTATCCTCAAGGTATGGATGTATCTCTGAATCATAGATTACCCTGTACCACTGTCCTGGCAGGGCAGAAATCCTACCAGACTGGTTTTGGCCGCCGCTCTCCACCTCCCGTGCCAGGGTTTGGAAGTTGAGTTGAAGAGCAGAAGCAATGGAGCCTTGGCTCCTGCAGAGCTGTGCCCCAAGGGCCAGGAATCCAGCACCACCATGTGTGGTGCTGCCCCTTAATGTGCCAGTGTAGTCACCCGAGGCACAAAGCTTTGAAATCACTGGCCAAAACAATGATGCTAGTGCCTATTGGCCAGTTTCATTTTCAAAATAATGGATTTAATGGAAGTATGATTTTAGAAGCCATGCCTTTCAGAGCTTACTCTCCATCTAATGAGCACCCCATTCATGGCTCACTTTAACTGGGAACCACAGTGGCCATATCTTTCTGGATTGCAGCAGCAACCCAGTTTCCTCTGCCTCTTTCTCTGCCTGGAATATTTTGTATTTTTACCCATGGGATCATAATCACAGTTTTGGAAGCATCTTTATATGGGAAACATACCCAGGAAAAGAGCAGGTTGTGAGTATATGTGCCTGTGGTGTAATTTCAGATTTTTCCTGTTTTGCTTCCCTATTTCCCAAGTTCTGATTGCTTAAACTGATTAATTCTGTATTAATAAATACCCTTTGCACAACTACTTCCTTTCACCTGAGAATCCAAAAGAATATTAGGGAATTTTCCCAATTTAAAAAATATTAATAATTAAAGATAATATTAATACAAAAATAATAATAACAACTCATATTTTATTGTTGTTTTCCATAAAAACCACCAGTGGAGAGACTGGAAGATTATAAAGACTTGAAAAACTAAGACAATTTTTTATGTTTCGGTGAAACTAAGCAGTAATTAAAAGTATCTGTAGACCTCATTAGTGAAAGCACTTTAATTTCACATAAGAACATGAAATTAGTTCCGCAAGATATTTGACCTGTAAATATCAAGCAAACAAATGAGAGAATCTATAGATTGCAATCTATAATTAGCATATCAACATTTTTACTCTGTGCAATAACATTCAAGACAACAATTTTCCATTGTATTAAAAAAAAATCTCTTGCACTTTATACATAAAGAAAATAGTCTACTGCTTGGATTGTTCTTTTAAGTCACATCCAGTACAAGCTAGAGAATCAGCAGCTCTCAGTGAGCAGAAGCTCTCTAAATGAAACCACCACCACAAATCAATGGAGACACTAGAGTCAGACAAGTCAGTTACAGAGAAATGCTATCCTTCTTCCTAAATAATGTCCCGCCAACCTTTCATTTTGGAGGATGCTTTGACTGCTTAATTAGAGTTGAAAAGATCCCTTCTCCTCCGTAGAGTTTTTCAATTTATATTGATAATATTTTCTTGGCTGGCATCTGTTTGCCTGAGTTTCAAATACTTTAAAAATAATGATGCTCTACAAAACAATCTACTTTTTACCATTCATGAACTCTATCCAAAAGGAATTTCTAGAACTGTATTACATTCATCTCACACTTCAATGTCATATGTCATGGCAATTGGTGTCTGCTTGAGTTTAGTTTACCTTCTGCTAGATGTGCTGGGCAGTAAGTAAGTAAGGCAGCATAGTCTGATTTTCAAAAGTAGAACTATTTTCACAGTCCTCCTAGAGCAGACATTTCTAACAATAATTATTTAAGAATACGAAGCACTCTTTGCACCTTTTATTTTTTTCATTCTCTTTTTCTCTGTGGCACTTGACAACAAGTCACATATTGGACTAAGAGAGGGGAAATCTTTTAAATTTTCGAAGCAGAAAGTCTTAATTTTGTCCTGTAAATTGATGAAGCAAGATGTTTTTGTGGAACAGAATTAGATTGACCCTGGTCATCTTAAAACCACACTTGAATTATGAGAATTACAGATTCAACTCAAGCAGGTTTACTATGTTTAATTATATTTAGCTATGAAAACTACAGCTAACAGACATTAAATTAACCTTACTGACATTTATGAAAGTCTGTCAAACTGCTGGAACCTGAAAAGAAGAAACAGAGCTAGAGAGACTTAAGCATGGACTTTCCCTACCACACCCAGAAAAAAAAAAAAAAACAATCCAGTGGCTCCTGAGGTCTAGGTAACATCTGTCTGCCTACTCCCTCCTTTCCCATGCATCCCTTTTAATAACTAACTTATGTTTAAAAAAAAAAAAGTTATATAAAAAAAAAAAAAACAAAAACCCAAAACTAAGCTCCAAAAAACCTAACCAACCAAGAAACCACACACAGAAGAACCTCACAAACAAACAAAAAAAACCAACCAAAATTATTTCTGTCTTCATTTTTGTTTACTTTTTTGTCAGCTGGTGAGATAATCTGTGAAACAGAGCATCTACAAAGACTATTTCCAGCTAATGAGAACACCTGCCTTTTTGGGAGGATAAAGATTGCAAAGAAAGAGCAGAAAGGAGAGATGTAAGGAAGTAAATGGACCAATTAGCACAGTTAGTCACACAACGAACTCAAAAATGAAGAGGTGACAAAACCAAGTCAAATCAGATTGCTGGTTTTAGTTGGTCTAGGTATTTTCCCGATTGGGAATACCCATTCTCTCCTCCCTCTCAATGTACAAAAGAATTATTTTTGAGGATATTAGCCACAGTTGGTTCCAACTACTTATACATTGACCTCAACAAGCATTACAAGTGCAATTTTGTTTTCTCACTCTAAAGCTTCAGTTACAGATAATAGTAGAAGATACAGTCTATTCTACCTGACTCTCATAAATAACGGCAAGCTCTTTGGAATTGTGTATGTAAATAAAAGATAAACAATTTCAGTTTGTTAATTCTTACCTGTAGGTTGATGTAGTATCATTTTGACAATTCAGACTTCAGAATTATTTCCTGGGTCACCTACCTTTAGGAGTATCCAGGTATTCCTAACCTAGGTGTGGTTAAAGCAGACTGCTCTCCTGGCTCAATTGATAATTTTGGCTAGAGTAGACTTCAGTAATTCTCTAATGTAAAAGCAATGTGAAGTAGACCAAGGAAACCGGAGGCTTCTGTGTGGTTGAAGTGTTCTTGGTTACATATAGGTTATCTGAAGACTGAGGTCTTCATTTAGTGTTCATTAACCTTGGAGAATATATTTCAATTGACAGAAAGAATACAAATGTATTGTAAAAATTCAATACCTATGAATTATACTATCCATATATTATTCTGTCATTATCATTTGGAATATGTATCACATAACTAGTCCAAGTACAATAAAGTTCTTGTCAGAAAATACTGTATTTGTTTCCTCTCTATTTTGAACATATATGAGTTAAACTAAACTGAGAACAGGTCTTCTGAGGAGCAGCTGAGGGAACTGGAGTTGCTTAGTCCAGAGAAGAGGAGGCTGAGTAGAGACCACCTTGCTCTCTACAACTACTTGAAAGGAAGTTGAACCAAGGTGGGCATTGGTCTCTTTTTCCTAGTAACAAATGATGGGACAAGACAAAATGGTCTCTAGTTGTACCAGGGGAGACCTAGATTGAATATTAGAAGGATCTTCTTCACTGAAATGACAGACCCACAAATTTTAGTAAAGTTACTCTTCAAAGTACTCTAAAAAGGTTAATCCTTTCATGTATTTTTTTCTCTTATTATTTAAAAAAATACTATTCTATTTAGTGCATCCAGCATATGATGCACCAAATGCCTTAGTAATTAATTCATATTTTAAATTAAAAGTACAATAACTAGTTGTTGCATCTAACTACACTGACTGTTCAGAACTAGAAAAGGAAAAGATTTTACAAAAAGCAATAGCAACATCACAAAACAAGACTGCCAGACTAACTGGCAACATATGCTGCCTTACGCTTCAGTGCTATTTTGAAAATGAGCATGCAGCACAGATAACTACGTCTTAGGTTGCCATTCCGTCAGGGCTAGTGAAGGGTGGCAGGAAAACACCTAAATGCTACCTTTAAAAAAATGCTGCACAAGACAGCAGGACACGTTTAAAAAAGAGAGGAAAAGATACATCATATTGAATTAGATTGTAATGCCTGCTTGAAGAGTAGAATATTTTAATAGGCTAGAAGAAACTGACATTTTATTAACACAACACCACCTATGAGTAATTCTTTAAGCCTTTCTAAAAACATGAGTTAATACAGTCAGACAGGATTTCTATGGAAAGATGTGTCTATGAATTTCCTTGCAATAACTACGTCTTAGCTGCAGCCACTGAAACTAATGAAAAACTTTTCTTTTTCTTGGGTGTTTTTGTTTGTTTTTTATTGAAGGGATTTGCTGGACAGGAAGATGGCAATACATGCTTGTGACAAGCAGTTTTCAAATATGCATGGAGCCCCTTAATATCCAATATGAGATCAACTCTTCTGACACTTCCGTCCAATAAACTTATTTCATGTACTATTAGAGGAAAAAGCTTCTAGAGAGGAAACACATATTCATTACCATCTCCCATGTAATTCAGTGCTGTTCTGAACATGTCTGCTTGGTTTGTGAGTTTATCATGTTACATATTAGCTATTAATAAGCTACATAATATATCCATATTCATGGCATGTTAAACATACTACTCTGAGTGAAGTAGACAGGGGTGGATTGTGCTGGTTTGAGATTAATTGGAATATTTTAATAGAAGAAATTAAATTATAGGCTGAGAAAGAAAAACAATGATGCTCATAGGTTTGCTGACAGATACAAAAGTAAGAACAAACATAAATAAGACAGAGCCACTCAGGTCTGAGCTCTAGATGTTGGTCTCTCCCTTTCCTTGCCTTCTAACTGAATCTGTGTAACCCAGCTAATCAATTCCTGCTTCTAACCTCCCCTGGCTGATCTTCACATTTACCTGGCATGTAAGACAGATTCTGCAATAAGGTTGGTGGGTGGGGGAAGGTGGAAGGGTGGTTGGGAACCCCTCTTGGGGACTCTGATCTCTGGGAGGAGTGTGGTGTTTCTGTATTACCTTTTTTCTGTATATATCTGTAAATATCTGTAATATATTGCAAATATCTCCTTGTATATTGTGCTGAGTTGTAAATATAAAGCTTAATTCATTAACTTCCATTGGACTGAGTCTAGTCTGGGTGATTTCAAAAAGTGTGGGAGGTGGTGGACAACTTCTGAACCACCACCACCACCTCTAGTTACATGAGCACCAGAAGCAAATATGTTGGAGGTCATGAGCTAAATGAATGAGTTATCTGTAAAGAAATCCACATCCGTTACTGAAAGGACCAGGACCATGCATGATTTACTGAAGAAGAAAAAAAAAAATCACAAACCAACACCAAAACAAAAGAGACAAGAACAAAACAACCCACCCATCAATCCAAACCAACCAACTCCCCAAATAACTAGAACATTAAAAAATTAAAACAACAAAATCTAAGTGAAATATGGGTTAAATCTTTAAAGCTGAAAAGCATTTCTCCATGTAATGTTTGATGAAATTTCAGCATGCATTCAGAAAATGCAAAGTATTGAAAGACAACTTACTCAATCCAAATTTACAAAAACTAATGATAAAACCAAATACCCAACTCAAAACCACAACTAAAACCTGTTTCCTTCAGCTTCTTCACTGCTCAGGTGGAAACAAAAATGGTCTCCCACTTTACAGGGTACTCTTAAAGTTAGTATACTACTATTTACAGTTTATCTAGTAGATGCTAACAACCGTTACTAGTTTGAATCGCAGTAATAGCACTGTGGAAGCTCTGTCCACCAGCATGCGCATTGCAGTCAGTGCACTCTTTTTCCACTGGCTATTTGGAAATAGATTGTCAAAAGGTACACCTGCCAAACTTCCATTTTGTAGCAAAAAAACGGTTATCAAAAGGTGATGACAGATATTTGACATTGCAAAGCTTTGATTCCACCACCATCTAGATAAAACTGCTTCTGTGGTCCTCAACAAATCAACTAATCCCTCACTCTAACTAAGTCAGCACTGCTTTAGATTAAGAAAGTGCTATGGAAATTGTCCACTGAGATTCTGAGCAGTATGTTTATAGTGCAGATGATAACTGTCTATGAGAAAAGGTACTCTACTTTGCACAGCAGACAACATTCCATATAATTTGCCTGCTCAGAGGAAGTTTTCCCTCAGTTTTTATTCATCCAGTGACACGAGTCTCTTGTAAGACTCATTCAGCATAATCTGGACAGGCTGGAGAGGCATATGGGAAGGAACTTCGTGAAACTCAAGAAGGGCAAGCAGACAGTACTGCATTTGAGAAAGACTGACACCAAGCATCAGTACAGGTTTGGGGCTGATCTACTGAAGAGCAGCTCTGGGAAAATGAATCTGAGAATCCTGGTAGACAACATGGTTACCATGAACCAGCAATGTGCTCTTGTGCCAAGAAGGCCAATAGTATCCTGGAGCAAAGTGTTGCCAGCAGGTAAAGGGTTCTTCTGCTTCACTACTCTGCCCTTGTGAGGCCTTATCTGGACCAGTTCTGGTCTGTATAGTTCAAGAAGGACAAGCAACTACTGAACAGAGCACAGTGGAGAGCCACTAGGATGATTAGGGGACTGGAACATCTATCTGAGAGGAGGTAGACCCAGAGAAACCCTGGGAGGTCTTTATACTGGAGAAGACTGAGGGGAGGCCTCATTAATGCTTATAAATATCTAAAGAATGTAAGGAGGATGGAGCCAGACTCTTTTTCATGGTGTCCTGTGATAGGACAAGTGGCAATGGGCAAACACATGAGGGAAACATAAACATAAGGGAAAAAAACCTGCACTTTGACAGCAGCAGTGCACTTGCTCAGAAAGGTTGCAGAGTCCCTGGAAGCATTCAAATCTCACCTGAACATGTTCCTGCCCTAGTTAGGGAGGTTGGAGGACATAATCTTTAGAGGTCTTCTCCAATCCCTAGCATTCTGTGATTTTTTGTGAGATCAACTGTGCAAAGGCAAAAATTCTAAAACAGCAGCAGAAGCAGTCCTGCAAGTCTGGCATGGTGAAGAGAAGCATTATAATGCTAATGCTTTTACAGTATCATACAGTGTGAGCATTTACTACACCTTTTTAAACAAAACAGAACAACCAAGTTTTTACATTGATTTTCCTGTCCAGAACTTCTTTAAATACTACAAACACAGCTTTGTCCCTACTACAATCTAAACTTCACAAGGAGATGATAAATGAGATAATATTGATTAGATTGTGATAAAGGCTTTCAGCTCTTCAAGGTTATATCCTTTAGAGAGTTTATAATTATCATTATAGAAATCTTCCTGCTGATATACATAAATAAAGAGTGGCAGAAGGTTTCCAGCATGACAACTTCCACTGGTCACACTGTTCATCAGACAGCAAGATCAGACAAACATGTACAGAGGAGTTAAAAATGGTAGAATCAGCCTGTCTTTTCAAAAGAAAACAGACCCTCCCAAAATTGTACCATATCTGTATTTAAAATCAGTGTTATTGACAAAGGGTGTCTGGAGCGAAATGCAATCTTGAGTCTCCTTTGACTTTAACTGTCAGCTTCATCACAAATATGAAGGATGAACAAATCTCCTAAATTGTTCCAAGTACTTTACTTTAACACACAGTTTTTATAAGCAAATGAATCTTAACTTCAGATGAAAGTCAGCATCAGCTTTTTCCCTACTCTTGATGGAGGGAAAAAAATTACATGAAACAGCAGACAAAAAAGCAAGTACAATAATCTGCTAAATTCCCCCCGAGTGATGAATTCATTCCTAACTAGTAGAGGAAAAGAAGAGACATTTTCACTAACCATCTGCTTTTTAAAAATTTTCATTTCTTAGGATTTATCTCTGAGACATTGAGGTGGAGAGGAATAGAGCAGGAAGAGTGTAATACTGAAATGGACCAAGGACTCTTCTGTCTTGGTGGACAGAGTATTGTACAGAGACATCAGTGTATGCTGACAACCATGAAGAGCAATAGCATCAGCAACAGAAGAAATAATTTATATAATCATTTATCTTTACTTCTCGTTCATTAGAGTGTATCCAGTTTCTGGGCCATACAATACAAGAAACACATTGACAAACAGGTGCCAAGTCCAATCTGTGTCCACCAAAATAGTCAGGGGACTGGAGTGCATCCCCTGTGAGAAGAAACAGTAAGCTGGGCTTCCTTGAACCTAAAGACATGACTTTTGGGAGGAGCTAACAGGACCCCCTTGCTTCGCCATGGAAACAACCCATCAGGGAGCATGTTGCCCAGCTAGGTTGTGCAGTCTCCATCTTTAGAGAATTTAAAGATGCAATGGGAAGAGACCTGAGCAAGTCAGTCTAAATTCAACACGGTAACTGCTCTTTTGGGAGAAGGTTATACTCATGGACTACCCAAGATCTCTTTCAATCTGAATGAGTCTGATTTGTGTTTACTATCTCCATTATCATGACACTGAAAAGCAATATCAGATTGTCAAGTGTTGTAGGACCATGGTCATGCCTCTCTTCTCTCTTCTGAGCTGTGCTGCAATTTCTATTCTTGATAGTCTTTGCACTGTCTAGAGAAAGTGATTCTATTTATACTCATTTCCTAGAATATTTAAAACATCTGCAAAAAAATTGCTTACAACACAAAACACAGGTCTGAGGTGTAAGAATAATGTCAATGTTGTTCTTTCTCTAAGATCAGACATTGTTTTCAGAGCAGCAGGTATGCACAAGTATTATTTCCATTAAGTTGTTAAAGCCATTAATTTGAATTGTTTTTTATCATGTAGAAACATGATTCAGATTTTATCTGTGATGGTAGGGAAGCCAAGAGAAGAAACCTGAAATATCTGCATACCAAATACTTACTAAGTATTGGAGTAAATCTTTTAAACAGGATCTCAAAACCATCAATTTCTTTTTTTTTTTTTTGGGGGGGGGGGGGGGGGGGGGGGGGGGAAACTACAAAATCAATCAAACAAAAATTCATTTTCCCAAATTAGTGGGAAGTCAACAAAATTTGCACTGGAAAGCAGCTATTAACTTTCACATAGAAGAGTGTGTGAACACTATCTCCCTACCATGAAGTTCAACCATCTTTTTTTTCTTGTGTTTTCCAAACCAGAAGACAAATTCCATTCAGTTCACAGCAAAAGTTTATTAAATCAGCTGTTGCCCAGTAAGAAATTTTAATAAAAAATTAGTCTGTGGGAAGAAAAACATCAACTACTACATATATCCTATCCAAGAAAGATCTTGGGAAAAAGTAATTAAATCAATGCCACCTTAGTGCTGATGGAACTTTTAATATAAAACATATGAATGTTGAAGCTTCTTCCAGTCATATATGGTATGATTGAATGTAGTCCAACCTGACCAAAATACTGTCATGGAACATTAGTGGTGGTCATCTCTTTTAGGAAAATGGCAGGTCTGTATGTTGAAAAGATAGGGAAAAGGCAAGACACGAATGTTTGTGGTAACATGCCACCTAGTGCTCACTTTCAAGAAGCTGTGTTAAAAGGTGACAAGTTCTGAAAAAAAAAAAAAAACCAACAAAAATCCCCTTCGTGCCAGAACTTGCTTTCCAAATAATGGCAACTAAAAACAAAATAAAGAAGAATAAATATTTAGACATAGTGAAACGAAGAGAAGGAAAGGAACAGAAAATCTGCACGAGCTCCTCTTAGTGAGTCCATAATTTGGGTAAATCCAAGCAAAGAGCACTAACCAAACAAGTTCCACATTACCTTTTTTTTTCTGTTAGGTTGGTCTCTAACTCTCTCATTTCCTTTCACACTTCTACACATTTAATGAAAACCACAGTATCTAATGTATACCAGACCAACGAGACCGGAAAACCCACATAAAATGCATAGCTGAGGCACCCTGGCATAGTAATAAATTCCTAAGGGATTTAACCTAGAGTATTTCCAAGGGGCAGAGAGGAAGAATCATATGGGAAATGAAACCAGAAAGTTCACTACAGATAGAGGAAGCATACATTACTTTCTAAAATCAGCTCAGTAAAGACCTGTGTCTGATCTTGAGTGAAACAAGCATCAGAAATCACACTAAGAAGCAACTAGCAAACTATTAAAGACAAAGTCTAAATGAAATTTGAAAACAGTTTTGTATAACAGAACATAAACATTTCAAATCTAGATTGCTGCCTTTAATTTAAAAGTATGCTGAATTACTGTACAAGGTGTAGTACTTCATTGTCATTCTCCTGAAGAGAAATAAAATGCATGTATCTTTTAGTATTAAGCTACCACAATCCTAAACAATAAAGTCAGCAAGCAATATTTAATAGTTACATGGTAACTAGTGTTATTATATCTTACTTTTGAGAAAAATATGCACAGCCACAGTCAGTACACTGATGTGAAAGTAGACATTTTTCTTTGAGCAAGGGAAACAGATCTAGATTCCAATAATAAATAACTCAAGAAGATGCAAGTCAAGCATTTATCACACTGTTAATTACAAAACATCCTTATTTTTTAAGACATTTTCAGCCTAGTTCTCAGAGGTTGAGTACATGGCATATCTGGGGAGCCAGACAGTTATGAACTCACCTAAATGAACATCTACCATAAGATGTCCCTGTTGAACTTAAAAGTCTGTACAGATTTATATGTACATGCATTCTTTCAATCGTACACCTCTATTTAAAATACTCTGGAAAGCAAGGCTAAGCTGCTCTGTGTTTATTGAAAATAGCCTGGGAAATCTTTACATGCATAGCACTTCTTCACGTATGGGGTTCAAGTAAATTATCTGCCCACAAGCGTTTAGTTCCTACTACTCTTGTGCAAAAGGTCAGTTCACTATTCATTCCATATTTAGTTCAGCCCCAGGCAGAAGTCCCACATTTATCTGCAGAAACAGCATGTCTTATTTGCCTTAAACATATACATTTAACATAACTACAACAATACAAGTCATAAATTTCACCTAATGATAGTGATTATCCCTCACCTTTAACTCTGAAATATACAACCTACTCAGCTGTTAACATTTTAGGTAATTGCTGCACAGATTTTTGCAATTCAGGAACAGGTCTTTACAAATTAAGAGCTGTGGGGCACTTTTAAGTAGGTTTCATTCAATTTCTTCCTTTTAAATTACAGAAGTTCTAAAAGTCCAGTTTATGCATTTACACCTCTTCACATGTCAAAAGAGAGTTGAAAATACACAGTGTATATAGTGGAAAAGCTATCAAGGGTAACAGTCTGTTTCCAGTTTTCGATGCCAGGGTCATACACAGTTTTGATTTCAGGTAACTTCTACCCTTTGCTCCCATACTTGCATCCTTCAAATATTTACTCTTACTTATGATCACAGAGGTTCAAAGCAGTTACAGTTTCACTGTGAGAGGGAACACATCTTTAAGTTATCCTTCATACAGCTGAAAAGAAACACTTACTAAACAACATTGTGTAAAACATGAAGAAGATAACGTTGTTTTGCTTTTAAAATTGTAAGGCTGTAGTCACAGAAATAGCCTGAAGGATGGGACAGTGGGTGGAAATTAAAAAAGCGGTTTATTTTATCACTGCTCAACTATTTTCTAATAAATACAACGGCTAACTTTTTAGGTATTGACTGACAAACATGACAATAAATAACTTTACACGCCAAGAATAGCAGCACATTAAACCACCGAGGTTTTTTAAAGGTACGCAAGGAATAGCTACCCCACTTCATATAAACCAAGGACAGCCGAGAACTGCCGTCAGAGGGCATCATTCATAGATGATTTTCCAACTATACTACCATGAAGTAGCAAGTTATTTTCCAACTCCCTCACAGGCTTCTCTTTTAAAGTGCTCCAAGAGAAGTAGTTTAAAAAAAAACAAACAAAAAAACCCACACTTGTTTCTATTAGCAGAGTTACAAAGCAAGCTATTCCAGGCTCTCCCCCTGGAACCTCGACCCTCACAGTTCAAACAGCCACGGTGGGTTGAAAATCACGATGGCAGCATGCACAACCTCCACAGCATGGGGGGTCAAATCTACCCGAGCGCGCTCGGAGCGCCGGTTCTATCCGGGCTCCTCACCCTCGCGGCCGGTATAGGGCGAGGAAGACGGAGTAGGAGAAGGTGGACGCCTCGCCTGGGGAAGCCGCACTGAGCCTGGATAGCCACCGCTTCGTCCCCGCCCCAACGTCGTGAGGGGCTTCCAGTCCGAGCCCCTGCTTGCAGGGTCCTCCTGCCTCTATCCCCTGCAAAAGCAGCCCGGCCTGCACCACCCCGCTTCTCGTTCCCAGCTCCCCTCACGCCGACGTCTCCCTCCTGCCACTGCCGCTGGGACCCTTCCATCCCGCCTCCACGGGAATTGATACTGGGACGGACTGAGAGGAAAGCGAGTACTTGCCCAGGTGGGGACGAGAAGACTGCCAGGGCGCTCGAGTAGTGCTGGAGGAGGCTGTTTCCCTGCCACGCTCATCTCCTCCCATGCAGTTGTAGTAGTCCTCTCAGACGGGCTCGGCGGGACGCGGCGTCTCAGGCTACCAAGACTCTCAAACGCCCGCCTTTACCAGCAGCTCCGGAATCCCGACTCCGCGGGGTAGGCTCCCACCACTGCGCGCTCTGCACCGCCGCCCGGGCGGGACGGGTAGGGTGCGGGACGTCGGGGAGCTCGCCGGAGGCTCGGAGCCAGGAGGGCAGAGGAAGACGGCGGAGTCGCACTGGCTATTTAACTTCGCTCTTCTCCGCGGGGAAGGCGCCGCCGCTTTCGCTCCCCTCCCCTCTGCGGCCGCATGCCGACAACAGGGCTTTGGGTGCTGCTATTAGCGCTGCCGTGCTCCTCCCCGGAACGGTACAGCAGGGCTCAGCACGGTTTGGCACGTCTGCACCACTTTGCTGGGCTGCCGCCCTAGGCAAGGGCGGGTTGGGCTCCAGCCTCCTGCAGCCTTCCTCCGGCAAAATCTGCCAACCAGAAGGTTGGTGATATGGCAAGGGGCTGTGGGGGATGGGGGTGCTGCCACATCAAGGAGCACCCTCCATTCTGCCCTTCCCAGCCTGCGGGACGTACAGGGCGATTCCACCTGGCATCCATAACCACAGCCACATGCCAGTAAAGCACACAGCCCTTCGTGTTCACGTCTCTGAATCAAAACAATGAGTGGTTTGACATCCCAGGAATGTTTTTGGTCCTCTTAAAACTGGATAAAAACGGGTGGGAAATGTCTCAGCTCCTGAACACCAGTTTTTGCTCTTTAGTTGATCTTTGGCTTCTATTCATGTTCCTAACAAGGCCATCATTTTTGGAGTTATTTCTTGTAGGTCTGTGGTGGCAATGCTAAAGGTGATCCTAAGAAGAGGTTCAACCTGAGCCTTGGCATACTGTTGTATTAGCAGACATAATTATCTTCTCTGAGGAGAAAGTAGGGAAAGCTCTTAACTTTTCCCACCGGTTTATCTAAGATCAGTGTTTCACACACATACACCTCTGTTTTTTATCTAAGAGTAATCTGGAAAGTCACTTCTATTCCTATTTAAAGTCTGCCTTGTCATGCAAGGATGAGAAGATACGACACAGAAATGTGTAACAAGAAGAAAGAGTGAGTGGAGCTGGCCAAACTTTTCTAAAGTTTTAAAGATTTTTCACTAGCTAATTTTACTTCTTTTTGTTTGTTTGCAAAAGCTTTTTTTTTAAAGCAGATCAGACTTAAGCAGGAAATAAACATGCATCATCTTCTACATGGACATAACTGCATATGAAACTGCCAGTGCCACATTTTACCCCAGTATAAACTCCTTATCTCCATGGGGCTCTCCACAAAACTGTGTCTTAGCACAAGCAAATGCTGCTTGACGTCTCTGTTTACTGATTTATCTTTGCATGTACCAGTGTCCCACAGAAGATGAGGCTAAGTTGACAAAAGAGTAGTTTACTCTGGGGGATGTGGAGTTTCAGCTGTTCTTCAGGGGTGCTCAAGGCTGTCTGTATTGAGTTGTTTCCTCTGCTGTGCTAGGAGGCTTGGAGATTGGCATGCAGCTAGGAGTCAGTGTCATTCTTCTGAAGAGGTGGAGCTCATAGTCAAGCCAATCTGCCCCAATTTATCCAGTACATGGGGGGGAGGGGGGGGAAAGGTAAGCCGTTTATATCACTTCATGCCTGTAGAAAATGTGTGACAACATGATGGCAGTGTGAAACATTAGAGGACATGAGTCTAGACCACAGCCCAAGATGACAATACAAACTTATGTGCATGTAGAGTACGCTGGCACTGTGAAAGGCATGAGTCTTTGTGCTTAAAGACAATTACGGAAAGCAAAGACACAGATGAGCTGACACCTTTTTTGAGGTGAATTGCTCCAGGGTCTAAAAGATAGGAGTTACTAGGAACTGGCAAATAACAGCAGCTGTTCTGATGGATGTTTGCTAGTAAGGGTAATAGTTTTGCTGCGATTACAAGCCTGTTATCACACGTAGCTTTTCTTCTCATAGTTATTTTTCATGGTCTCCTTGCATAAATATGGTGCATAAGTAAGGATTAAAAGTGGAGATGGAAGTTAGTGTAAATACAAAATAAATGGATTAGAAGTGTTATAATGCACAGGGAATACATATGGGAAATTACTTAGAGAAGTAGAATAGAAAGTCTTTACATTTTCAGAGTATTTTCATTTATCTATAAGCTGTACTTTTGAAACTTAAAAGTCTTTGTCAGCTGGATATAACAAGACTTTCCCACAATGTATAAGTTCCTGAGAAGCTAAACTTTGACAATTACAGGACTGATTTATAGGATTCACTGAAAAATGGAAAACAGCATATAGCAAATAATTATTAATGCTTTTTGGATGTAATGAGTGCACCTCACAAAAATATATTCTCCTACATTATTGCTGTGCTGAGAGTAAGTGGTTATGTATGATTTTGGAGATGATTAGTTAAAATCATAATTTTGTATATAATCTGAGCTAAGCCAATTTGTCATAGTCTCATTTAATAATTTTTTTTATTTCAAGGGGCAATAAGGTTTAACGGATGAAGAAACCTATGAGCTTTTAGGAGCTAGTGCCTCCCTCTGTTACTAGTGAAAAAGCTTATATACATTTTGCCCTTTTATCTGTTCATAATGTTTCAATTTCACTGCTTCCCTGTGAAGCAAAAGGTTTTGCTTTTACCATTTCTGGAATAAAACAAATGGAAGCTAACTGCCAAGTAGCTATTTTACTGATGACAGGCTTTATTTTTCTGGATTACATCAAATACTATAATTTGAAATAAGGCAATTAATTGAAAATTTCTAGCCCTTGAGATTTCATAAAATCCACAAAATATCAAGAATGTAATCATAGTAAGACAGCATGTCAAGAGAACGCTGAATCTTTTCAATATTATACCATGACTTTAATTTAAATTTGTAATTTTGGGGTTATCCTCTCCCTGTACTTTGCCATGGTGAGGCCTCATCTGAAGTACTATGTCCATTCTGGGCTCCCCAGTTCAAGAAGAAGGAACTCGAGAGGGTACAGCAAAGAGCCACAAAGATGATTTAGAGGTGTGGAACATCTCTTTTGTGAAGAAAAGCTAAGTGATATGGGGCTTTTCAGCCTAGAGGAGAGAAGACTGATGAGAGATATTATCAATGCTTATAAATACTCCAAGGGTGGGTGTCAGGAGGATGGGGCCAATATTTTTCCAGTAGTACCCAGTGACAGGACAAGAGGTAATGGACACAGACTTGAACAGAGGAAGTTTACTTTGAGAGTGATAGAGCACTGGAATAGGCTGCACAGAGAGGTGGTGGAGTCTCCATCTCTGGAGCTATTCAAAACCCTCCTGGATGCAACCTGTGCAACCTGCACTATCAGAACCTGCTCTGGCAGGAGGTTTGGTCTCAGTGATCTCCAGAGGTCCCTAACCCCTGTGATTCTGTGATTTTGTAATGCCCAAGAAGTTGCATTAAAATCTGACTGAACTGACACTAGTAATACAGCAAATTGTGCTAAAGACTTGAATAAAATCAGCATTTATGAAAACAGACATGAACTGCCGAATTCAGAAGATACTGTATTAGAGACCTTCTCTTTTCATATTCTCACTTGCATTTGTACATACAAAAAACACACCCAGAGATGATATTTGACTTGGAGAATGGAAACCACAGACTATTACCTCTAAAATAATAAACAATTTATTTTACTAAGCCAAGTAGGTGTTGAGAAAGACAATCAGATGAAGGAGTAAAACTAGATTTCCCAGGAAATGTAGGTGTTTTGTGCAGACATTACAGACATTTTTCTGTCTATCCAAAAGCATTCATACAGCTATTGAAGTCGAGTTGTCATCTTAAAATAAAATCAGAAAATTTGAAAATGTTAGTTTTAGGTAATATTTACTGTATTCATCTGGAAAAAGACCCTTTTGTAAAACTTAATTGCTCTGTGAACTTAATATTTCGTTGCCAAAATAAATGCTCTTTAATTTCATTTTGCATTGTGGGAGGAGGCCAAAACTATGGAGCAATAAACCAAGGACTACAAGTTAGAAGCTCCTGACTTGGAACTGAAGTAATTTTGTAAGGCAAGGCAAAACTGTCACATGCACAAAGGCAACTTCTGCTGTCTTGATGAGCATGCTGTCATTTAGCCACGAGAATCCCCCAGTGAAGGAGGAGGATCAAGATGCCAGTACACTCACAAATCACCATTAGACCCCTATCTCTGTCTACTGTCCACTTGTCAGTTTTATTGTGCATTAAGCTCTTCAGCAAGGGGTAAATTACAAGGAGTAATAACAGCCCATGAGAGGACAGCAGTGTGCCAGAGGCTGCTTAAAATATACAATGATAAATGAGTTAGATTTCACAGGTAACGTTAGTTTGCTTCAAAAGACAAACAGTTCCTTGCTCTCATGAATCTGTAATGTGCATCAAATAGCCTGCAACTCACTGTCCCAGAAATTGTCTCAGTTCATTGCATAGGGTAAAAAACTGCAAATGTACGCACAGCAGGGGCAAAATGGAAACAGGCAGTAAAATTATCTGTAACATCAGATTAAAGCAAGAGGTTCATTGTCCTTCAAACAAAGTAACAAAATCTTTCCTTGAAAAACCATTCCCTGAGAAAAAGGTAATTGAAATGAGCATCTGTTGCTTTTACAGCAGATGGCTTGGGCAGAGGAAGACATGGTAAGAAAGCTTTCTGAACTGTCCCTCCCTGATCCCCTTACTGAGATGCAGGTACATCGTATCAAGACACCCAGCTGCCAAAATTAAGGGCTTGTTAGGGCAAACTAGTACTATTTTGGCTGTCACTGTTGCAGGAATGAGTGTTGACTACATCGGTGTTGCGATTATTAATTTTTATTACTGTTAATAATCGTGAGTTTTCTGGGAATATTTGCCCAGGCTCGTTTGGATGTTTGGTCGGCAAAAATAACTACACAAAATTGCTTAAAACACCGAATTAAACAGTTTAAACAGTCAGAACTTAGAAAACAGGAAGCCTAATAACAAAGAACAATCCTAACCGTGCCTGAAAATACTCACAAAAACACGATAGGTAAAAGTGCTTGTCCCCAGGAAAGAGAAAAGAAGGGGTTTTGCCTTTTGCTGCTGCTGAAAACACTGTGATGCTGCTGCTGCACGCTGCAAAACACGTGGCTGCTGCTAAACTGGGGTGCAGAGATGTCTGTTCCTCGCGGAGGCGGTGGGAGAGAGAGAGTCAATGGCCGATTGCACCCTCTTAAATTCCCCATTAGGAAGCGTGGAACTGACCAATAGGCACTTAGCGTCCATTGTTTGGCCAATCGATTCAAAAGTCCTGCGCCCAGAGGTGGATCCTAACACCTTGAGAGACAGCACAGGTCACCTGACTTGTGCATGTGACCTGTCCGTGTGGCCTGGGACTTTCTGGTTTCAAAGTCACACGGTCTGTTCCCTGCTACCCACCTTGGACCTTACAACAGGGTGGGAGAGAACCCCAGGAATTGAACCAACTCTGGGTGGAATTTATGCCCTACCATGACAATCGGTCATGAGTTCAGCGTCCCAGGCAGTCAAAGGAGTAATTTGTTATTGCTGCCTCAAACAGGTTATGATAAAAGATGATAAAAAATAGGTATCTGAACTATGTGACTTCCGAAAGATGTATTCCTAACAGGTGCTTGTAGAGGGATATTGGCCTGATCAATATGTATTCTTCAAAATCAAGCAATTCTTATAGCCCTGAAAGTATCAGTGTAATCTTTGAGTGTTCATCACCAGCTGAATAAAAGAAACAAGTAGTAAGTGGCAAGCAACTGGCTAAACAGCACTGTGAAACCAAGAAGGATTTTAATACTGTTTCCTGCAACAGGTGATAAAACACTTGTTCTTAAGCACTTTTTTCCCCCCTTTTCTATCCTTGAAATCTGCCTTGTATTACCAAATGGAGGAGCTGATGTTCTGTAAACTGTAGTATGTGCTGTTCCTCTGCAGACAGCAGTGTGCCAGGATCTTCTGTAGAAGCTATGCCAACATACAAGACAGAATACAGCATTTTGTAGTGAAGAAAGCAAAAAAATTACTCAGCTTGTGAGAAGGGGAGAACTAAGTTCCGGAAACTTACTCCCACTACTCAGTTTTATCCAGCAATTGATCGGCATCAAAGTAACTACCACCCTGAGAGCAGGCACTAGGATACATAAATCCTTCTTTCTTGAGAAGTGTCTGTGTCACTGTCATAGTGTGTGATCATAGAAACATAGAATCATAGAATTGTTTCAGTTGGAAAAGACTTTTGAGATCATTGAGTCCATCCACTATCTAGCTGTACCAAGTATAGTACTAAACTGTGTCCTTTAGCACCAGCTCTGCAGCTCTTTTAAACACCTCCAGCAATGGGGATTCAGCCACTTCCCTAGAAAGCCTATTTCAGTCTTTGAGAATCCTTTCAGCAGAGAAGGATTCCACCCCTGAAAGACTGCTCCTTTCAGTTTCCTCTTTCACTTTGTTTCTGCTCATTACATGTGGTAGCCAATGTGTAAGCATAATTGTGAGCTGTTTGTCCTTTCACCTAGTTTGTTTCCTTAGATTCATTATTTAGTTTTCTACAATACTTAGCCAAGGTCTATCAGATCATACACACGACTCATTGTGTTGGTTTGAGCTAATTGGAGAATTTGAGTGAGAAATTAGACTATTGTCTGAGAGAGAGTTAAACACAGTGTGTCACTTCACCGAGTTTTACTGAGAAGAAAAAAAAAAGTTGTTTTAAGAACTGTTCTCAAAACAACCAGATTAGCAGAGGGCTTCTGTCTGTGCTGGCTGCAGCCACTCTCTCCTTTGTCTCTCGGTCTTGGTAGCTAATTCAGAGTAAAATTACTAAAAATAGTAACTCCTTCCTATTACTAATCTCTCCGGCCGATCTTCAGCTAATCTGCAGCATCAACAGGTGGTGAGATAAGGCTGGGGAAGGGGGGAAAGGTGGTGGGGGGGGTTGGTTACCCTCTCTTGGGGATTTTGGTCTCTGGGAGGGGTGTGGTGTCTGTATTGCCTTTTCATTGTATATATCTGTAAATATCTGTAATATCCTGTAAATATTTGCTTGTATATTGTGCATTGCTGTAAATATAAAGCTTCATTTATTAACTTCCAGTGTTTTCTGAGTTTTAGCTGAGGTTTATTAAGCTGGGGGGGGGGGCAGGTAACTGCTAACCCACTACACTCATTTAATTAAGGAAGAATGTGTATTTCTCAAGGAAAAGAAACATGTTTGTGAGTTGAAGCATAGGTAAGTTATAATCAATAAAGAAAGGCCATGTTCTCTGGTTTGGATTGCCAATAAATAAATCAGATCAAAACTTATGAGAACATAATTCATGGCCTTCTTCTGCTAAAATATTCTATAGCCTTGTGTGTTGAATAATTTAATTACTTGAAGGATATATGGATTTTTTGATTCATTTGTGTGTAATTTATGAGCAGAGTTGCATTACATTTCTTGAATTGTTAAGTAGCTGCATCTCTATGCTATGCTATCCCTTCTTGAATTAATTTTTATGTCATTTTGAAAGAGAATTGGTTGCAGCTTCATTTGAGACAGATATGCACTGTTTAAAAAAAATAATAAAAAATCCCAGTATAACCAAACCACAAAACATCACCACCAACAACAACAAAGCAGAAAGTAGAAATGGACAATTAGAAGAAAGTAAGAATTTTACTACTGGTTTTATTGCCTGAAAAGTGGTATAAGAGTTTATATTTAAATGCCCTCATGAAAAATGGAATACAGAATAAAAGAAAAAAACCTAATTGCAGTGGTAATATCCTTTATTTGTTCACCTCACTACAACAGTGCAGAAATTTGCTATGTACTCTGGCATGACAAAATACTCAGTGTTTTTTGTTTTTTCTTTTTTTTAATTTTATTCTTCTCTAGCTTTAAAGCTCTGAGGTTTACAGTCATACTTGTATTCTAAGGTACAGGGGATAATACGTCAAATATTCATACCAAATGACTTTACAAAGACTTTTAGCTACCTTTACCAAGTTCTTTGTAGTTTTGTTTCTACATTATTCTGTCATACTCATAAAATAAACAAATACAGTGTTGATTAAGCTTATTTCCTGCCATTACAGAGGAATTAAATGTAAACTTCAAGTGAACCTAAGCAAAAACAACCAGTATTTTTTATACACCTTTGTGTTGCAAGCATCTGTCCACAGGATTTCTAATACACTTAACAACTAACTTCAGTACTTTTCTGCTGTTATTTTGGGCAGTTATGGGTCTGTAACAGCAAGATTATGTAGAAGTTAGGAGACTACTTCCTGGCTTGGTTTTTCTTTAGCTTGATATCGGTTCTGTAGTTGCATAGTCTCGGTAAGTATAATGTTGAAAAATTAAGTGGTCATTGCTTAACTATCCTGAAGGAAATAAGAAAACTCATGGCAATCAAAAAGACTGCGTAAAAATAACCCTGAGCAGACCCAAAACCCAAGAGAAAAACAATAGCAGCCTCTTCCTAGAAGAGAATTCAAGTCACTGGTGACTCAGTAGAAACTCTTCCTCTTCTCCAATGGTGCTGACAGTGTCAAATTTAGGATCCCAAAGGTCATAGAAAGGGGTAAGCGTAACACTAGGAGATAGGGTTAGGTTGCAGAAAGTCACCATATAACTGAAAGAATAAAATTAATGGAGATTATGGCTAATTGGATCATTTAGAATACATATGTTAGTATCATTGTAACTGGATTAATTTATGACTTTATTGTATTAGCTTGCCAAGGCACTAATTAGACTACTAATAAATTCATAGCTCTGCATATGATGAGTGTTCTGTTAAGCCAAAATAAATTGCTTGTGGCTTAATGCAATGAAGTGGTGAAGATGAGGTATCTTCCAACCAGATGTATTCTATGATTTTGTGATACTCTTGATGAAAATTTGAGAGAGAGTGAGCTGTGGCAAGTGTCTGTTTCATTGATGAGGAGGAGTAATCAGAGGAAACCCTTTAAAATGACCTTGTCCAAGGAGCAGAGTCATCTGCTTCTTCCCTTAGAGGAGAGGAGCTCTGAATTTATGGAGAAGCCAACAAAGCTCAGATAAGAAATTAAACCCCATTGCTCTATGGAGGGGATAAAATATATAAAGGGAGAATAAAGCTCAAGCGGATAACCACCCTGTCCAGTGAAGAGGACAGGAAATAAAACACAGCTGGACCAGTATTTCTAAATATTTGGAAGATTCACTGTGTTTTACACACACAGTCATGCGCACACAGATGACTCAATTCAGTCTTGGTGTGAGGGATGGGGAGAAGATTTTCTTCTGGAGAACAGGCTTTTTATCTAAAGTAAGGTAAAGAAGAAATAGGTGGGTATCAATTGAAGACACTAAAATATCTTGTACTAATAGTAATTGGGATGTGTATATGGAGCTACCAAAATTAATTTATGTGCAAGCAAGATGGCATCTGGTTTAGTGACATTAAAAATAGCACATGCCCCGTTATGTCTGCAACAATCTTAGTATCCCAGTAAAGGTACAACCAAAACTATATAAAGTAGAAATAACTTTGATAGTGGTGTATCAGGTGGAAAAGGAGCTTTCTCAAATTCTCAGACTTTTACCACTTCACTTTTTTGTTTACTTGCATGTAGAATTATTAATTCTATTTAATTTTGTTTCTTCTCCTTTGAAAGTGAACTATCGTATTTTAGTTACTATAAATTAAGGAACTGCTTTAGTCATCTGATGCAATATTTAAAAGCAAATGCAGTGATGTTTACCTGTATTGTCATTGTGACGGAAGGAGAAAAGAAAGCGTATTTCAGAAGCTCAGATGTGGTTTTAGGCACATAGATACTACTTTAAATTATGCTTGGAAAATACAAACTCAAGAAAGAGGAATCTGAATTACAAATGAAGTATTATAATATGATTGTGAAGGAACCACAGAACTCTGGAAACAATCTGGGTTCCTAAGTAGTTCAAGAAGATCTCTACTCAAAGCCTGCAACCACGTATAGTTTGGACTCTTTCAAAGTGCAAATAAAGCAAAGTTCAATTCTATGCTCCTACAAAGGAGAACAAGAATCAGAATTTATTTGGAACTGAATTTTTTTGTCTGTCATGTACAAGACTTCACTGCGTGTCACTTATACACAACAGTCAGTTCAAGCAGAATTCCCCTATAGAAAAAAAGTCAGAACATGGTAAAGACAGACAAAACCCCAACCAACCAACCATACAACAACAACAACAACAAAAACAAACAAACACAAAAAAAATTTCCCAGCTTCCTTGGTTTTATTTTCTTCATTTTTGGTTGTTTTTGTTGTTGGTTGGTTGTAAAAAAAAATAGATTTAGTCACAAAAAAAAAAAATTACAATTTAATCCATGATAGCACGTTTAAATATGATTCTGAAATTCCAGGGGAGAGCTGAGGAGATGATGTCACAGTGCATGGATTGCTGAAGACAAATAATGAAATCTCACTTAGAAAGTGCCAGTGGGCAAACTACTCATTATTACTATTTCTCTATTTTCCCTCTGTACAATCAGGCTTGTTAATAAGAGAAATTTTATTGGGGTAAATAACCTAGGAATTTTGATTAATAAAGCTAACTTCAGGACATAGGTAACAGAATTAGATTGAGACACTTATTACATTAACAGAAATTGATCTACTCTGAGGCAGTTTCTGCAATTTTACATTTGTAGGAGATTAGGAAAAAGATCGATAATAGATTATATAAAGTAAAAAGACATTACCTTAGGCTGCTTAAAATTAGGAATTAAAAAATAATGCTAAATAGCATAAATTACCAGGTAAAGCCATACAATTCCTATCAAAGCAAAACAGCAAACTACTATTTTGTGTGTGTACCCTGTATATGCACCTCATCTGAAACACAAAGGTTTTACTTCTAACAGCTGTCATAGATGAGTCCATAGTTCCACAATCAAAGCACTTGATTAAGAAACTCCCACATCCATCCTGTGTGTGCTACCCCTTTAGTTTGCACCAAGGTGGTTTTGTTTGTATTGCTGTAGACCACATCCCTGAGCAAATAACCATTAAAAGTTACATATAAAAGAGGAATGAGCTGCTCAGGGAGCAGAAAGAATAGAGAATCTCCAATGGAAGAACTGCTAGTAAATCCCTCATAAATTGACGCTTAGAAAAAAATAATTTATGTCCCATAAAATAGAAGATTTGAAATACTGTAAAGAAAAAAAACTGGAGCCAAAATATCCACTAATATTCAGACAAATAGGAGAAGCTTCACGCTCACAGGCCCTGGTACTCATGACCACCCTGACATCTGTTGGAAGGACAACACAGCACAGCACCAACAATCTAAGAAGTTCCTGGAATGCATTGATGATAACTTCCTGCTTCAAGTGGTAGAGGAACCCACAAGAAAAGGTGCTGTGCTGGACCTAGTCCTCAGCAACAAGGAGAGGCTGGTGAGTGAAGTGAAGATGAAGGGTAGCATTGGATGCAGTGACCATGAAATGGTAGAGTTTAAGATCCTCAAACCATCAAGGAGGGTGCACAGTAAACTCACTGCTCTGGACTTCAGAAGAGAAGACTTCAATCTCTACAGGAATCTCCTCAGCAGGGTGCTGAGAGAAAAAACTCTGGAAAGGAAGGAGGACCCAGGAAGGCTGGTCATTGCTGAAGGATCATTTCCTCCAGACCCAGGAGCAATGCATCCCAAAAAAGAAGAAGGCATGTAAGAATGGAAGGAGGCATGCATGGATGAATTGAGAGCTCCTGGACACAATTAAATGCAAGAAGAAAGCCTACAGAGAGTGGAAGAAAGGACAGGTAACCTGGGACCAATACAAAGACATTGTGCAGGCAGAGATCAGGTGAGGAAAGCTAAAGCACAGCTAGAGTGGAATCTGGCTGGGGCATTAAGGNGGAATCCGGATGTGGCATTAAGGGTAACAAGAAGAATTTCTTCAGGTATATCAGTGAGAAAAGGAGGACTAGGGAGAAGGTGGGACCCCTTCAGAAGGGAAATGGAGAGCTGGCGACAGGGGACATGGATAAGGCTGAGGTGCTCAATGACTTCTTTGCTTCAGTCTTCAGAAGCAAGTGCTCCAGCTACAATGTCCAAATTCCAGAGGGCAAAAGCAAGGACTGGGAGAGTGAAGATCTGCCCACTGTAGTTGAAGATAATGTTCATGAGCACCTAAAGAACCTGAACGTGCACAAGTCCATGGGGCCTGATGAGATCCACCCACGGGTCCTGAGGGAACTGGCAGATGAAGTTGCTAAACCACTGTCCATCATATTTGAAAGGTCATGGCAGACTGGTGGAGTTCATGCTGACTGGAAAAGGGCCAACATAACACTCATCTTCAAGAAGGGAAAAAAACATGACCCTGGGACCTACAGACTGGGCAGTCTCACCTCTGTACCTGGCAAGATCGTGAAGCAGATCCTCCTCAAGGCTCTGCTGCAGCAGATGGAAAACAAAGCAGAGGTGATTGATGGTAACCAGCATGGCTTCACCAAGGGCAAATCATGCCTAACAAATTTGGTGGCTTTCTATGATAAAGTCACAGCAGCAGTGGACAAGGGAAGGGCAACTGATGTCATCTACCTGGACCTGAGTA
>VWZI01023933.1:0-17217 GCA_013396835.1 Psilopogon haemacephalus | reverse complement strand
TCAACATGAGCCAACAGTGTGCACACGAGGCCCAGACAGCAACTGTGTCCTGGGCTACATTAAGAGAAGTGTGGCCAGCAGGGCAAGGGAGGTGATTCTCCCACTTTACTCTGCTCTTGTCAGACCCCACCTGGAGTACTGTGTACAGTTCTGGAGCCCCCAACACAAGAAGGCCATAGAACTGTTAGAGTGAGTCCAGGGGAGGGCCGCGAAGATGATCAGAGGGCTGGAGCATCTCTGCTATGAGGACGGGCTGAGAGAGTTGGGGCTTTTCAGCCTGGAGAAGAGAAGGCTTTGAGGAGACCTTATAGTAGCCTTCCAGTATCTGAAGGGGGCCTACAGGAGGGCTGGAGAGGGACTATTCACAAGGTCTTGTAATGAGAGGATGAGGGGGAATGGGTTTAAACTGGCAGAGGGGAGATTTAAATTAGATGTTAGGAGGAAGTTCTTTACAGCGAGGGTTGTGAGACACTGGAACAGGTTGCCCAGGGGGGTTGTGGTTGCTCCCTCCCTGGAGGTGTTGAAGGCCAGGCTGGATAAGGCCTTAAGTGACCTGTCGTAGCAGGAGGTGTCCCTGCCTGTGGCAGGGGGTTGGAACTAGATGATCTTTGAGGTCTCTTCTGACCTAAACCATTCTATGATTCCATCAGTCCTTGAGTTTACCAGCTACAGTTTGCACAAGCATTAGTGCAATTAGTATGGTCGAAAAATGTGGTGTAGAAATAGAGAACAGGTGTGAGTACCTTTTGCACACAATTCAGGTTTCAGGACACGTAATTTTTCTCTGGTCTCCTGAGCTGAACACCCCAGAAGCTGGAGAACTGTGTTGGTTTGAGCTAATTGGAGAATTAGAGTGAGAAATTAGACTATTGGCTGAGAGAGAGTTAAACACAGTATGTCACTTCACCGAGTTTCACTGAGAAGAAAAAAAAAAAAAGTTGTTTTAAGAACTGTTCTCAAAACAACCAGATTAGCAGTTTGCTTCTGTCTGTGCTGCTGGTGGCTGCTTCTTCTTGCATGATCTCCTTTGTCTTTGTCTTGGTAGCTAACTCAGAGTAANCCTTTTCATTGTATATATCTGTAAATATCTGTAATATCCTGTAAATATTTGCTTATATATTGTGCATTGAGGTAAATATAAAGCTTCATTTATTAACTTCCAGTGTCCTGAGTTCTAGCTGGGGTTTATAAAGGTGGGGGGGCAGGTAACTGCAAACCCACTACAAGAGCAAATTTCTCGGTATTTCCAGGCAACACATCATCATCCTGGATGAATAGCCAGAAGTAGTTTAATGATACTAAAACCATCCAAGCATGGCTTGGACTTGATGATCTCAAAGGTCTTTTCCAACTTCAACCTCTATGATTATATGGTAAATCAGCAGATTCACTTCAGAAGTAAATCTGAACTAAAACTAATGTAGCTATGTTTTTCTTCTTCCAGCTCACTCCTGGTAAAGTATCAAAAGATCATGCAGTTTGCTTAGGGTTTTTCTTTAAGGTAGGAAGGAAAATACGCCACACAGCAGGCCAGTAAGAACTAACACTTCAAGCTCAATATCATCACTGTTCAAAGACCTTTGAGAAATATAAAATATACTCATAAACCTCTAAGCTTATCAAAATTAAATGATGGCCTTAATGTCATATTTGTGCACTGGCATTGACTAGAAAGACAATTCCAGAGTGGAGGGAGCTGCATCTTTGCTTTCATCATTACAGCACATGACCGAAGACCATCTTCAGTTTTGCAGTGTTTCATAGAAAGAGTGTTAATTAAAAGTTAAACATTTTGGGAATTTTAATAAAAATGCTGGAGATTAAGCCAGTGTCTTGGGCTATGACTTTAACTACCCAAAATAAAAAGGTTTTGAATCATCTTGCTACTCTGATCTATATTATCTGCAACCTATATTTTTTCTTTATGTTTAAAAATATGATACTGTCCTGAATAAAACAGATAAAATTACTTTGAACAAATTGTATGTCACCTCCTAAAACAACTATGTAACTACTTGATTTGATTATTAATAATTGGCTTGAATTATTCATAATAATTTTGATATTGATATTTTATTATTAATATTTTTAAAAATCAGGAAAATTCCCTGAGATTCTTTGGATGTTCAGCCAACAGGAAGCAATTACACAAAGGGTATTTATAAACATGTAATTAAACAGCTTAACCAATTTAAACATTCAAAACTTGGAAAATAGGAACCTGGTAACAGGGAAAATTCTAACTATGCCTATGGACTCTTAGCAGGTACTGACTGATGCGATAGATACAGTTTCCTGGTAGAGGAGAAGGAAAGATTGGCTTGCCTCTTGGCTGCTGGTGCAAGCTGAACAACAGGCTGCGAACACGTAGCTGCTGTGAAAGAGCTGTGAATAGTCCTCCAGTCCCTGTGGAAGGCAGTAGGGAAAAGGAGACAATGGCTCTAAGTCACCCCTTAAATACACAATTTTGAAAGTGAAACTGGCCAATAGGCACTAGCACCCATTGTTTTGGCCAATGAATTCAAAGTCCTGTGCCTAGGTGTCCACCCCAACACTTGAGGGGCAGCACAAAACACCTGACTTGGTTAGGTGCTGAGCACCTAAACTTCAGGGCTTTGCTAGGGCCAAACCTTTCGTTGTTCTGCTCCCATGCATCAGCTCCTGGACCTGTGACAGGAGGAGGAGAGCAGGGGTTTATGCCCTACCAGGACGCTATTTCTCCACACACTTGTGCAGTAACTATAGGGCAACGTATCTTTAGCAGGAATTTACATTAACCATACATTTATTTGTAGAGAGTCAGTCATCTTCACTGTTAAGAATCTATTCATGCAGTGTGATAATTCATCAACATTTCCTGTCACTGGGATTTTCCTTATTTATTTGTATAACTGCCAACATCAAAGATTACTCCTGAAATAAAAGATCATCCCATTTCATAGCAAAGAGAATCAAAACATCAAAGTTTGAAAGTGGCTCAGTAAATTTGTATGTTAAATTTTAGTGCCTGACACAAATACCTCAGTAGGTCAAAAGTCTGAAGCCTTTCCAGAAAGGAACTATTTCCTTTACAGAAATATAATTAATACTTTCATAATTAATTAATCTATTAGGTAAATATTTTACCCAAAAGAGTTCATGCCAGCCTATGCCCAATTGATCTGATATACTAAAACTACAATTGTTTAGTTTTAAATTAAGGAAAACTATTAAACACTGAATACGTCTTCACTCTTAGAAGCATGTTCTTTATAGCATAACAGGAGTCTTTGTGTATGCTTAAAAAAAGTTCAAGACACAACATCAAGAGAGTTTTCTTATAGAAAGGTCAGATGATTTTGGTAAAAGAAATAAATTAAAAAATCTGACTTTCCCCCAATTTTCCTGTAATGTAAAGACATCTGACAGATTGTTTTCAATCTGGGTTAAAAGTGAATTGTGATGAGGTAGATACAAAAATAATTAATATTTTATTAAACATATACAAAGAAAATTTTCCCAAACTTATTTACAATTAACACACACAGATTCTGTTGCGCGGTTGGTTGAACTAATTTTACAGAATGTATATATACAATCAGATTGATTTAGATTATTTTAGAAGGATTTTAGGAAATTTAAACAATTGGAGAGTCTTGCAGCATAAACTGCCACTTAAAGGTTAAACCTAAACTTTTACAAGCTTCAGAAAAGAAAGTAGGATTTACTCACTGTCAGGGTCTTAATATTTGTGATATAAAAAGGTATCTGTAGAGGCATAAATGGGAAAAATTACAGTCTCATCCATGTGGTAATGGAGTGGTGGGGTGTAGTGGTTTAGCAGTTACCTGCCCCCCCCCCACCTTTATAAACCCCAGCTAGGACTCAAAAACTCTGGAAGTTGATAAATGAAACTTTATATTTACAGCAATGCACAATATACAAACAAATATTTACAAGATATAACAGATTTTACAGATATATACAGTGAAAAGGCAATACAGACACCACACCCATCCCGGAGACCAAAATCCCCAAGAGAGGGTAACCAAGCCCCGCATACCACCTTTCCCCCCTTCCCCAGTCTTATCTCACCACCAGTTGATGCTGCAGATAAGCTGAAGTAAATCGGTCAGAGAGATTAGTGGCAGGAAGGAGTTAGTAATTTTACTCTGGATTAGCTAAAAGACAGAGAGACAAAGGAGACAAAGGAGAAGCAGCTGCCGCGCTGAATGGTCAGAAGCCCTCTGCTAATCTAGCTCTTTTCAGAACAGTTCTTAAAAACAACTTTTTTTTTCTTTCTCAGCAAAACTCTGTGAAGTGACACACTGTGTTTATCAGCCAATAGTCTAATTTCTCACTCAGATTCTCCAATTAGCTCAAACCAACACATGGGGCTTGCTGCCTGTGTAGCTTAAATTGAGCACGTTGTCTGAGTAGATCCTCAGACACAAGACAAATTCTCTGTGGCTCTCAGGAAATCATTGGAGTGGTCAGCCTTCTGGATGGAGCAGGGTCCAGGTTTATGGGCTGGAACAGTCCAATCAGGTGTAGTGCATGGCAAAGGGGGTTGGCCCTCCAGAATGGAGTGGCAGACCGGTGGTCCCAATGTCACAGGCCATCATAAGTCGTTGCTAGGTTGTTGCCTACACCTGGTCAGAGTTAAACAGACTAAAGCTTGGCAAGCAGCTTCAGACCCTTGGCGCAGTGCTGAAGACAGGTAAGACAGGTCTGTTGTTTGGTGGGGGGTAGGGCGGGAAGTCCTCATCTACATGGTACAACTTCTCTTGACCTGCTGTTCGCAGTCTTCTTAATGCATCCCAGGAGACTATTGGCCCTCTTGGCCACAAGAGCACACTTCTGACTCCTGGTGAACTTAGCCACCAGCACTCCTAGGTCCTTTTTTGCAGAGCTGCTTTTTGGCTTTTCCAAGTAAATTTTTCCATTATATCATAGATACAGTGTTCCTCTTCTGAAATTCCAGAGTTAATTTTGAAAAATACTTCTGGGCCTCTGTTTTCAATTGCCGACATTATAACAGTTTGATGTGAATTATGATTTAAAATGTAAGGACCAGGCATCATTACTCCACTTTCCACATTCTACCTCAGCTGAGATAGTGAATTAATTTGAATAAATTGGAAAAAATGTATCATACAAAACTTTATATATAGGGCACTAAATGCTGCAGGAATAAAATGATTTGAATATTATAAAAAAAAACAAACCACAGTGGATTGTTATCATATTAGCTAGCATAATTTCATTAATCACCCTAAGCAAGACTGATTTTGTTATTTAGGCAGATATTTCTTAATGGCCCATTGCCTGGCCAGGGGAGTTGACGAAGAAAATTGCAGCCCCTCTCAGGACTTTGTATTCTTCATCCTTAGGGAATATATGGCAACTTGACATACACAGGTAGAATTATAACTGTAATTGTAGCTATGAGTAAAATTGGTACTGGAAAAGAGAATGTATGTGCAAACTCTGGGCCTTGCAATGCTTCACAATAGCAGAAAACATATTTTAATACACACCATATGGGAAAATGCTGCTCTTGAAATTTAAAGAAAAGGCAGACAGACTTGGGGATAAAAGTCTTGGCAGAGAGCACTTTCAATAAGCCCTTAATTGACTTAGGATAAGAAGTCCATTAATAGTGAAAGGTTTATACATTTTTTGAAATTTCACACAGCAATTTCCCTCAGGTTAAACAGAGGGATAAAAAAATTGTGAAGTGTACTCAGGCCTTGTAACAGATATTAAGGTAATTTGACTGAAAAACTCTTCATATTGTTCACACATGATCTGAAATATCAGTCAGGAAGCTGTCTGTCCTTAATGCTTTTTAGGCATGACATTAGTTAAAGGGGTATTATCTTTATTTCCTTTTTTCTTCTCCACATGACCTATAAAAGTCACAAAGATGTTGTGCAGAAGGTGCTACATGGCTATTCTCAGATGATCCTTCAACATAAATTGAGCTGGTTTTATAGAATCATAGAATCATTTAGGTTGGAAGAGACCTCAAAGATCATTCAGTTCCAACCCCCTGCCATAGGCAGGGACACCTCTCACTAGATCAGGATGCTCAAGACCTCACCCAATATGGCCTTAAACACCTCCAGGGAGGGAGCAGCCACAACCACCCTAGGCAACCTGTTCCAGTGTCTCACGACGCTCACTGTGAAGAACTTTCTCCTAACATCCTGTTTAAATCTCCCCTCTGCCAATTTGAACCCATTCCCCCTCATCCTGTCATTACAAGGCCTTGTGAATAGTCCCTCCCCAGCCCTCCTGTAGGCCCCCTTCAGATACTGGAAGGCTGCCACAAGATCTCCTCGAAGCCTTCTCTTCTCCAGGCTGAAAAGCCCCAACTCTTTCAGCCTGTCCTCATAGCAGAGGTGCTCCAGCCCTCTGATCATCTTCATGGCCCTCCTCTGGACTCTCTCCAACAGTTCCATGTCCCTCCCATGCTGGGGGCTCCAGAACTGCACACAGTACTCCAGGTGGGGTATGGCAGCTTTGTACACCTGGAGTGGCAATAGAAAAAAGAAGCCTTTGTATTCCTGACCTGTAAATGCAACCCTGAAGCAAAGATGATTGCCCACCAGTTATATAACATGTTAGGGGCAGTTCTTTTTTTCCTGTGAACCAACAATCCAAGGGTTCTTAATTTTCATAGTATTGATTCTTCTGTCTCAACACACATAACATATACATTTATGTGAACCAATTACTGAAATGACGGCAAGTACTAAGCTTTTCAGGTATCTATACCTATACACTCAGGGCTGCATCTCAGAGGAAACTACCTGCAAAATTAACTGTAACATGTTTTAGGTAAAAAACTCTTGGAGTTATCAGCTACAGAAAGGTAACTAAATAATTTTCAAGGAATCATAGAACCAGTCAGGGTTGGAAGGGATCACAAGGATCATCTAATTCCAACTGCCCTGCCATGCCCAGAGACACCCTACCCTAGATCAGGCTGGCCACAGCCTCATCCAGCCTGGCCTTAAACACCTCCAGGGATGTGGCCCAAAACACCTTCTTGGGCAACCCATTCCAGGGCTTCACCACTGTCATGGTGAAGAACTTCCTCCTCACATCCAATCTGAATCTCCCCACCTCCAGCTTTGCTCCATTTCCCCTAATCCTGTCACTACCTGATAGCCTAAAAAGTCCCTCCCCAGCTGTTTTGTAAGCCCCTTTCAGACACTGGAAGGCCACAATAAGGTCATGTCGGAGCCTGCTCTTCTCCAGACTGAACAGCCCCAACTCTTTCAGTCTGTCCTCATAGGAGAGGTGCTCCAGCCCTCTGATCATCCTCGTGGCCCTTCTCTGGACATGCTTCAGCATGTCCACATCCCTCTTGTAATAGGGGCTCCAAAACTGGATGCAGTACTCCAGGTGGGGTCTCAGCAGAGCAGAGTAGATGGGGAGAATCACCTCCCTTGACTTGCTGGCCACACTTCTCCTGATGCAGCCCAGCATCTGGTCGACTTTCTGGGCTTCAAGTGCACTCTGATGGCTCATGTTGAGCTTCTTGTACAGCAGCACACTCAAGTGCTCCGCAGAGCTACTCTCCAGCCAGTCACTGCCCAGCCTGTATTTGTGCTTGGGATTGCCTTGACCCAGATGCAGGGCCTTGCACTTGGTCTTGTTGAACCTCCTGAGGTTGGCTTGTGCCCATCTCTCCAGCCTGTCCAGGTCCTCTCCTGTATTAATTGTGTCTTGTTGAAAAGGGTAAGCCATTAGTATTTTGGGCACTTACTGGAAAAAATCGCTGTGTGGGAGCCAGATTTTCTGTTCTGCATCATACTCCTCCTTTTTGCCTTGCTAGAACATGCAATCTGAATTGACTGAGTTGCTCTGGCTTCTGATTCACTATAGTATAGTGAACTTACGTCACCTTTTTCAATGTCACTTTCCTAGTCTTAGGCCCATTAGTACCTGATCCCAAGCATAATCTAAAGGTTCACCAAAAATGGGATATTTAACTCAAGAACACAAAAAATCTGGGTTAAGTGTTTGAAATGCTTCTTACCTTTTCTTGCATTATGCAAGAAGCATCTTTCAAAGGCTTTATTCTTGTTAGGAATGCAATGATCTGCAAAAAGTGGCTAACTTCAGTAACATCTTCCAGACTTAATTGAAAGTAGTCAGATGTCTCAAAGGCAGAAAATATTTTTTAAACTGTATTTATGCTGTTACTTTTTGTGAGTCCTTTTACCTTTATGAACAGATCAGTGTTATTTTTGGTCTTTTTTTTTTTTTTTCCCCCAGGTCTTTATTTCATCTGCACCCTCAAAACTGTATTTGAATTCTATAGTGCTTCCATGTTGTGATTGTGTTTTTCTTCTGTGCCAAAATGTCAAGGTGCTTTCTTCTTTCTCTGCCCTTTCCACTTTAGCTCTACCATTCATTCAGTAAGGAGTTTTGAGGCGTTTATGAATGAAAAAGAACTGTAATGTACAAACAGTTAAGTTACTAACATGGACATCAAGTTATTAAAATGGAGAGATAATATCAGTGGATCATGTCTTTGCATATTACATCTGGTGTAAACCAAGCAACTAATTTTAAGAGGCCATTCAAACACTTTGCCTATATATATTGCCTCCTCAGGCCCCTGAAGCTGCAAAAGCTTACATTTCAAAAATCCATTATCCTGTTTTCTATGCACTATTAAACAAAAATACCAACTGTCATGTGTGCATTATAAATACTCGAGGTATTATTTCTTCAGCACAATGAAATGAAAATATTTTAATTTGGGAAAATACAGTAGCTCTATGCTCTAAGCAGCTCCAAAAATATAAAGCCATTTTATGTTACTCCAGAGGGACAATGATCTGAGCTCACTAATTATCTTATATTCCTTTACCAGAAAATTAAAGTTGTAAGTATTGGTAAGGATATTGCTGTTTTTGTAATCGCATTATGTTTGTGTTGGAAATAATTCACTGGATATATTCCTTTACCAGAAAATGAAAGTTGTAAGTATTGGTAAGCGTATTGCTGTTTTTGTAATAGCATTATGTTTGTGTTGGAAATAATTCACTGGCTAAAGTACCATTAAAAACTTACATTTTAAAATCTTATCATGTTATCATGTTTTAGTGGGCATGATGACTTCAGGTTGACAGCTGGACTTAATCTTAGAGGTCTTTTCCCATATTACTGATTCTATATGTGGGATGTGTACTTATGATGCTATAAAATAAACTCTTTAAAGAGTTACTGTGCTTTACTTTGGTTTTCTGTAGAGTTGCTTTCCTCTGGTTTCTAATCAGCATATGTGGGTTTATAAATAAATCAGCAGAAGACTTTCAAGACATACTTCAACTTTTCTTACATTGATTATTGGATGAGTGTGTTACGAGCACTATAAGCTTAAAGGATCACAGTAGTTTGGATGATGTCTGAAATCTGCTGTATTTCTGACAACACTCTGCAGAGGCCCCCTGGCTATATTTATACTAGGAAATTCAATATGCCAAGTAACAGTCTCTGGCACCAAAGCTTTTAGCAAGCAAAAATTAAAAGTTTAGCCTCAAAACTGGGAGTGGGAATGGGGAAGACACAATTCTTTCAAATTGTCATGAATTCTGTGGGACATCTGTTACCTGACCAAAAACCTGTCAAATCTTGTATCTGGTTCTGTACTGACTGTATAGATATCTGTGACCTTGAATCTTTTTTTGATGGTGATGTAGATGTGACCTCTAAATCCCACATCAGGAATTAATTTTACCTTAAATATGTTGGACTTTTTACTGACTTAGAGGAAATATTCACAGAAGTCTTCTCATTTCTGTTTTAATTGCCTGCTTAGAAGGATTGCCACATGTGCAACATTAAAAAACAGATTTTTCCATGGCTGAATTTTGTATTTTCAGAGCTTTCAAATATCTTTCCAGAACTCCTTTGATCCTTGCTAATAGAAGTCCACTTTGACAGCTGTAAGCTTTCTGAAGAAGCTATAGATGACAGGATAACATCTACTTTCAGAATTCTCCACTATACGCAGCAGTTGTCATACAAGCAATAGTGGTTTAGCAGGACAAAGTGTGCATTCAGATTTTTCAAAACCTCATGCAATCACCTGCTAAGAATGAACTCAGAACCAAGAATTAAAAACTAAATTGAAAGTGTGAAATAGTTCTAGTCACAATGAGGCAAATAAGATTGAAACTGTGGCTCCAGCAGTTTTTGAGGATTCCCAGTAGGCAGTGATCTGCTTCTGTCAGTGTGTACATTGTGTGTACATCATGTTGTGCGGGACTCACTGCTAACATCTGTCATCTGTGCTTAGCAAGGAAGAAAACCAAAACACAGTAAGATTTTTACTGAGGGTTAGGAAATCCCCGTGGGGATCACCCCAACTGCTGTCCAGAGAAGAACTGCCCTTTCATTTGAGTGAATTTCTTAAAAAAATAATTTAAAAAAATTAAAGTTCCAGCAAAATACAACAATCTCTAGTGACACTGACAGGTATATCTACTTATGAAACAAAATTAATGGTTCTCTTAGATTCCTTTTTTTAAAATTATTGATGCCACATTACCATTAGTGATAATGAGTGCTGGAAATAAGGGAAAGTACTGAGGAAAATCTGTGGGAATTACACACATAAATTGCGTGACAACTTAGTTTACTACTTCAAGCACACTGTCATTGGATCTGTCAGTGTTAACAGCTGAGGTCAGCCTACTTCCTAAAATGTCAGTGCTTTACATCTGGCATAAAATATTCTTATTTTTAGATTCATCCATTTCAACTAATCTTGAGTAACAGTTTCTCCTGGAAGATGAGCTGTAGAATAAGCATCTAGTTTGAAACTACTCTTAACTCCAAGAAAACCTAGGGGGATGATTCTGGATAGATTCTTTGGGGACTGCTTCTCTCTGACATGTGTGAGTCCCGTGACAGGCTAAAAGCTCTGCTTTGGTCGTATCTGTTAAGTTCTTTAAACACTAAATTTTAAATATATGTATTGAAAAAAAAATTAAAATATATACACATATGTATTTCAGATAAACTTAGTATATATAGTAAAAATATACATCTATTTTAAATTCAGCTAATACGTTGAATATAGTCCAAATATATATATGTGTGTGTGTGTGTATATATATGTATATGTAAACCTCTCTTGATATCTATTTACATTTTTATATTTCTCACATAAGTAGCAACATTTATCTATTCAGCTTCTTGTCTAGTAGGTGTATATTTTTTAACCAAACAGCTGGTCTCTCGAGAAGAGAAAGACTGTGATTCATGCTACTTATAGAAAAATATTAACCATCAGCTTCTTTCACTTAATGCTCTTGGCTAATTTTTGCAAGCATCTCTGTTTTCAGTAATGGGATTTTCTTTAAAAGAGCAATGTTAAAGCAGCAAATTTTCAAACTCCAGAGCTCACAGCCGAACACTTAAACCTGAATCAGAAATATTAGTGTAAGTAGGTTCCTATCTCCTCCTAGTTCTCTAAAAATAAAGCACACAAGAAATAGCTATGGGCACTTACTTTAAGCAGCAGAAATACAAAAAACCCCCCCAGATATATAGAAAGAAAAATGGAAATTTTTCAATAGAAGGTAAAAAGAATTCCTGATGTAACCTTTCTGCCTCTGAGTCTGAGACCCAATGTCTTCTCCTGTTGTTTCATGTAGTGCTTCCTCACTTATCTCCCATTAGTCCATGGACTTTGCTCACAGATCACTGTCATTGACATCTTACTCTCTGCCTAGCTTGCACCTCTATGTTGTATGTCAAGCTGCCATATTAAATTCAGATTGATAGCCTGACTTATGTATGAATAGTTTTATGCTTTAGCTATATTTTTTCCTGGGAAGGCTTATTTTTATTATTTTATTTTTTATTATTTTATTGTATTTATTTATACAACAACTAAAGGAGACAAAATAAAATTTTAGATCACATTGTAAGACTATCATTCTCACATTCCATAAAATAAATTTTGATAAATGATTTTGATCACCATTTTAAAAGCAAGGCTGGTGTTACTCTATTCTATTCTAATATAACCCAAAAATGTCAATACATACCCATACGTGCCAATATCCCTTATTTTTAGCAACTGTTTCTAGAGATAAATAAATAACTTTTTGTCTTATTGCTTACGGAGTCCCCCTTTTCACCACAAGAAGAAACACAGGCCAAATTACTGGAGCACCTCAGCTGAAACAGGAATTAATGAGGTGCATTTCTTTGTGAAGGATTAAGACTGATCAAAAGTGGACTGTGAATGAAAAGAAGTCCTGAACAGCAAATCAGGTTGCATAACAACCTTGTATTAAGCAAAGCAGTTAACTGTTTAGAGCAGAAGATCAGTTCATGTTCTGAAAACCTGTGGGAGACAGGTCAGGAAGAACAACAAGCTTCACCCTCTGTGCCAGCTCCCAGATTCATGATAAGCAATGAAGATAGTCAAGGACAAATTTTCCTTTTACACATAATTAATTCACTGGCAGAATGAAGTTCAAGGAATTACCTGCCTGACATTTTTCTTTAAGACCACAGCAGCTTTCATCAGTTCTGTCTTGTCACAAGTTGTTGATTCACTGTCTGGTCTGCTAAACTATGCAAAATTATTTTTTATTTCTTACAGAAATAAACAATTCCCAAATATGTTAGTTGCTGCAGAAACTGTTAAATATAGCTACATGTTCTGGAATTGGTTAATCCACAAAGCAAATCTGAACTTGGACCCATTTAGCATCAGACTTGAAGAAGGACATGGTTCTTGCATCCTAAGATACTTGTCTTCCGTGGTGGACTGTCGCCACTGTAGTTACGCAACAAGCAATTTAATGCAAAGTTGCTTAAAATTCTAAAATTTCAATAAAAGAGATGCAAAATACATATTCCAGTTTTTCTGCAAGGCATTTTCTGGTTTTTCCCCCACCACTTTTTACTATGAATCTATGAGTTTAGATACACAGTTACCTCTGAAAATATAGGCTCAGTGGAAAAAATAAGACACTGAAAAGTCAAAATAAAAAATAATATAGCAGAGGAAAAATTGGTATCAAAGGTATTAACATTGAAGAGATTATCTTTGGGTCATACTATTTTCTTGTCTTTTAAACATTTATTGTCTCCTGATTTTGTTAACTGTACTGGTGCAACTGTGTATGTCTGTGTCAAGATGGCACAAAAGTAGCTGAGTGTTCATTCACAAGTAGAGATTTCCACAGTAAAAAAAAAGTAATAATTTTCTACTCAAAACAGTGATTTCAGCAGGACTGTTTCCTGTCTTGCAATCTTATCTATTTCAATTTCAATGTAAGTAAAATAAGTTGAATTTCCAAAGTATAGCTTCTCATAAATTGCTAGAATCAACATGGCTTAGGCAGGTAAAAAAATTCAGAAATCATATTCCTGCAGGCTAGAAATCTGTAAGCCAAATTTGCCTGCAAATGGATTTAAAATAACCAGCCTTCCTTCCTTCCTCAGAGATTACTCCTGTATTCACCTCAGTGATTTGCTATCTCTGAAATCAAAAGGGTAACAGATTCACTATCAGTATTGTTTATGTATATATTTTGACTTAGTCAAAACTGTATAATTATTAAATGCCAAGAATCATTAAAAAGTGTATTTCAGGTTGATGAAATGGAACATACAAATCTGCTTTAAATGACTGTCATTTCATATTGAATTATTTTGTCTCAAGCTGAGAGGATCACATTTTCTACTTTCTTTGGGTGTAATAGTTTCAGAATATTTAAAATTTCTTAGGTCATCAGAATGATATTGGCTGTGAAAAATCAGTGGGAAAAAGAAATGACTAAAAACATGTCACTGAGCAACTGCTGCATGTAACTACAGAGAACGAGGGCAGAGGACATTAAAGGAATTGGCACAGGCTCATCATGGTGTGTGTAGGTATAGAAGTGTTTCCTTACATTTAGTCCTTAATTTCTTAATATGGCACAGAATTTTCAAACAAACAAAAAGAGCTGGTTTTGAATAATTAAAGAAAAGGACACTTAGACAACAGTGATGCCAGGCATTATAATCATAGAATCATTTTGGTTGGAAAAGGCATTTAAGATCATTGAGTCCAACTATTATGTCACAAGCACAGCAAACGTTTTTCCTAAGGGCACAGCTAACCGGCTGGCAAAATTGTAAAGGAAAAATAAACAACACATTGTTAGCTCCAGTGTTCATATAGCTTAAAGTTTCTATTTAAGAAATATTGAGGGGGGCAGGGGGGAGAAGAATAATTGCTTTCAATGGATCCTGTGGCACAGACGTAAAATGTCTATAATTCAAGCCTTCTCTGGATCTATTTGCTAGATACAGACTTTGATCCTATGTGTAGGTCAAAGGCCCATGTAGAATAACTCAATATCCTACCTCAGATACTGATTATCATCAGATATTGGCAAAAAGAATATAATAAGTATATGATATGTATAGATGAATAAACCCTCCCGTCTTTGAACAAGATGTGTTCAGGTCAATTTACAGAGGTTTCTCTGGACAGTCAGACTTCAAAGACATGACACAGTTCCAACTTCTAATTAATATCTCATCCCCTTTAGATGTGCATTTGATTTTGGTTGGTGCCTATGAGTTTTGGAATTGGATTATGCACTATTTGAAAAAAACAAACAAGCAAACATGACATACATCAGAGATTCTCAACCACTTCTTTAAGTGCCATCTACTACATGTGTTACCAGAAACAGAAGGTATTTTCTTTACTTTTTATTTTCCTTGTATTTCTGTTGTACCTTTTATTTCACCCCCACATCCTGGGTGTGGGATCCTGCCCCACTGCCAGTGTTTGTAGTGTTGACCACCCTTGCTAACAATCTTTGCTGTAGTTTCAGATTTTAGAAGTCAGATAACAGTCATTTGTATAACATTGCCTGATTAAATACAGCTCTGATACCTGATTGTTGTAGTTTCTGCTACAATTAAGGATGTTCAAGGAAGGCATCGTCCAACATTTGTAACAGGAGAACTGATAAATGAAGAATGGTGGAAATATCTGAATCAAAGGAAATAATGATGGGCTACCCGCTTTAGAACAGAAACAAAGAAAATGAAGTTTCTACTTGGGAAATACTGGCCCATATGGCCTGAAAATATTTTCCAGACCCATTCACTGTAATGTAGGTAAGCTGCTAATGAATACTTACGTGTTGCGACAGTAACTTATCTTACAGGAAGTTGGAATCCAGTTACCATTTTTGGCCAAGGCCAAAAATAGCACTTATTTACTTTTACAAATGTTACTTCTGTGCTGGTTTGAGGCTAACTGGTACATTTTAATGAGAAAAATTAGAATATAGGCTGTGGAAAGAAAACAATGGTGATGCCCACTTCACTCATAGGTTTACTGAGATGTACAAAAGCAAGGACAAAAATATAGATAAGACAGTGTCATTCTCAGTCTGAGCTCTGTCTTGGTCTCTGTCTCTCCCTGGCTTTTAGCTGGATCTGTGTAACCCAACTAATTAATTCTGCTTCTTACCCCCCTTGCTGATCCTTCTAATTCACCTTACATGTAAGGCAGATTCTGGGATAAGGTTGGAGGGTGGGGAGAAGGTGGAAGGGTGGTTGGGAAACTCTCTTGGAGACTCTGATTTCTGGGAAGGGTATTGTGTTTCTGCATTATTTTAACTTGTATATTTCTGTATATATCTGTAAATATTTGTAATATGTTGTAAATATTTGCTTCTNAAGTGGGTAACTCACAAACCATCTCAACTCCATAGTATAGAAGACAAACTTTCTACTTTGCTCACCAACTAAAATAATTAATAGTAAATTTTTAATAGTTGTATTTTTAAACTGTTTTGGTTTATCTGCTTGCTTTTATCCAGTTTAATTTCAAATAAATATTATTACCCATATGATTCCTTCTGGATTCAGCACATTTGTACAGTTATTTAAGTCACTGTAATTAAACAAGTTAATATTATTGCTGTTGAAGTGCAGGTTATTTTGTATTCAATCCAAAGTGGTACTATGTCCCAGATGAAATTCTCCAATGCTTGTCATCTGTGCCAGGATTTGTGATTCTGCTACACATCAGAAATACATACAAATAATACAAAAAAAAGCACTAATTAATTAATTAAAACAAATAAGAAAGTCTAAATAGTTGCAGCACTGAATAGTCCTGCACAACAGCCTTGTACAGTGCTTCAGTGACTTTAATTTGCATAGTAGTTGTCAGTGCAACCTCCCCTGTTAATTAAAATTTTATTCACCGTGAAGCTTCCATTCTTGTACATCCAAAAATATGTGTGTAAATTAAGTTACTGATGATTTGTTGATACGCTTTTATTAGCTACTGATGGTAATTGTAAGACAGTAAAAGAATGAACATAAATTGTATCATAGGATAGGTGAATACAAAACCTGGCTACAATATCTTTTCATGCAACCAAATTAAATTTCTAGACAGTTTGGTTACAACATGCCTTGACATGGCATTGAATCTTCTGCATTCTGCAACGTACCACTAAAATAAGTGACATCTCCAGATCATCATACTTCATATAAAATAGAATTTCACCAGTGTAAAATCTGTGCTGCATCTATACAAATACCATTGTTCATTATAGAGTAACAGGGCATTTATAATGATACACTTAGAATGTGTTGATTAAAATAATACAAATAACCTCTGTTGTACTTTTAAACCACTGGCAGGTTTATCAAAACAAATACCAAGTTAGGCTATTACAAAAGTCCAATGTATTTTAAAACATGACATAAGGTTCACTTGTTTTCTAAGTGTAGTCATTTAAATCAAAATGGACTTGTCAGATTGTGTAGCTTTTAGGAAAGCTAGATGAATCATGGACCAAATTTCATCACGGTGATGGAAAAAGACAGAGAGTGTGTTGTGGGTTTAAGACAAATTGTCCTCCCATAGAGATGAAAGTCCCCCAGAGACTAGAAATTCTTGGGGGAGGACGCAGGGCATTGTAATTCTTTACTCTATTCTATTTCCCTATATCTCCCTATATAAGGGAGTTCACAGCCAATTCTCTCTTCCCCTCCTCTCTTCTCCGAGCATGTATGGCAGTCCATTATCTCTTGGTTTGTGGGTGAGAGTGATCTTCTCTGGGCCTTGGCTGGAAAGCTAATTTCTGGCTATGCCAGTGAACCATTTGAGGCTTGGTAGGCTGTTGCCTTACTCTGAAGGCGTGACGACCTGGTTCAAGGGCA
>VWZI01023932.1:25941-41182 GCA_013396835.1 Psilopogon haemacephalus | reverse complement strand
TTTTTTTTGTTCCCCCCAAGCATCTCCCTGAATCCTATCTGCTTAGATCTGGATTCATTAGCAAGAAATAACTTCTATAAAATACTGCAACTCAGCCAAATCATTCTGCTATCAACTGAAACCCAGATTTCCCCAAATGATCGAAAGTATAGCATGTAGTACAAGAAGCTATAAACATGTATTGTAGAGGTAATTTCTGTACTTCAGGTATGTGAACCTACAAAAATCAAAATAGGGACAATTCTGATAAAATATACTCAGGTGTTTCATAACATTAATATTTATTGGTTTATATGAATACTGGTTCAAAAGCCCAAGTATTCAGTTTACACACAGGAATTATACAGTCAAGATACTGTTTCACAATGGCAGTGAGCACTCATTACAAACTACAAAAACGTCTACTTTACAGAAATTTTTAAATCCTAAATAACAAAAAGGTTCAGTCGAAGAAACAGGTATAAATTTGGCAGCCAGTAATTGTGACTGGGAGGTTGCAGTTTGCATGTTTCTAAATGCAGAAAGTGGAAAATACTGAGTTTAAAGCAGTAGTTCATGCTTTGAGCTGGTCTGAAAAATAAGTTTTTAAAAAAAATAAAAAGGAACACTGGTCATGTATTAATCCTTTCAACAGATTTTTTATTAACCCCTAGATGATATTTGCCTTTTTAGGTGATAGAGACCTTGAAAAACTCTTTGAATACTACAAAATTTCCAGTCTTTTAGCTCACTTTATTTCTGTGGCAGACCACTGCTAATGAAGTACAGTTTATCATAACAAACTCCAGCTTCTGTAGCCTAGAAATTGAAAAAGGCAGTAAAGATAAGGAATAAGAAAGCTAAGGAAGTCAGAAAACAAATATAGATTAAATATGTAGCATAGACCCACTATCGGTTCTTAGTACAACTACCGGAAAAACGACCAGGTTTGTTCCAAAGCAAGAGGGAAGTATGACTACTGTGTCAAGGTCCAAAGCATGATAAAAAATCAAGTGCAAACAGAAATGTTGAGCTGCTACCTCACTTCACTGCTTTGTTAATAATTTTGGGAAGCCCTGTTACACAAACTCCTGCTTGCTGAGCTAGACAATGCCATTAGTAGCTGTCTTCTCTGAATGAAACTGTGGATCACTGAATGTATATGTTAAGGCTTCCTGCATCCAATTCATGCTAGAGTTCACAAGTACAAAATACAGATTTGTACATAAGTACAAAATATTCCAGCATCAATAGCACCACATTCATAAACTGCTCACGGGTACCTCAAAGATGCCCACTTATTCCAGCTGATTGCCTGCTGGTCTGAGATAAAGAAAGAAGAAAAATAAGTGCATGCGACTATATGCAGTCACAGGAATGTGACCATAATAAAAATGTTTCCTGCTTGAAATACAAAAACCCTTTCAGTGTAATTTGAAGGCCTGCTGTTCATTTAAATTACACACTGTGTGGGCTCTGTGCTATTGTGCTACGCAACATAAAAGGAATATATCACATTTGTGTCCCTAAAATAAATAATGCTAACCTAGAACATTTTTGGAGTAGCTTAATCGTATTTAAAGAAAAATAGTACCCAAAATAAATGCAGGAAAACTGCAAAAGTTATACTGTTTATGAAAGGTAATCCTACTTTTTTCTCTGCAACTGTTACTGTATCATAGGCTATTAATATGCAGGGTTCCGTGTGAAGCATTACGGGCCTTAGAAGACCTGGACTGTAACTGTGATCCTGCCAGTCCTTGTGCAGACAACCAGCTAGGCACCAGCCTGAGTCCTTTGAATATTTCTTCTGAGGGTAGGTGGCAGAATTAGATGCAAGAAGGTGTATGACTTTTGTTTATAGGTTCGAGGTCATTCAGAGCATGTCTAAAGAACACGATGTGGACTACGCTGATACTTGAGCCTGTCCCAGATAAGCTAGCTTCAAAATCAAAACCAGCGCAATAATCTTGGCCCAGCACTTCTCTTGAAGTAGTCTGTTGTATTGAAAAATGCAGTGTGATGCCTTCAGTGATAATGATTATACATCTGTGACCTTTCCCAGCATTTGGATCTTATGCTGCACAGTTGTACACTGTGTGTAGGTTCTAAATAAATGAGCCCTTTCCCTTCTGCAACACTGATGCAGTCCTGGAACAGGGATGAATGCAGGTATATTCTGCCTAAATCAATTGTGCTGGCATAGAGTAAATACACTTGCATTAAGTGCTACCACTTCATCATTCTGTGAGTAACATAATCTCACTATACCTACCAAATGTTCTTTCCCTGCTAAATTTGCTGACATTTCACCAATAAAATTGATCATTCTAATTCATTGCTGTGTGCACATTAAACATCTAATTTGAAGATAAATTCTCAATATAACTTCAGAAAGAATCATAGAATCACAGAAACAGAATGATCTGGGTTGGAAGTGACCTCCAAAGGTCATCTAGTCCAACTCCCTCTGCAGTTAGCAGGGGCATCCTCAACTAGACCAAACTGCCCAGAGTCCTTTCAAGCCTCATCTTGAATATCTCCAGGCATGGGACTCCAACCACCTCCCTGGACAACCTGTTCCAGTGTTCCACTATGCACATGGTAAAGAATCTGTTTATAACATCCAATCTAAAACTGTTTTTCCTGAGTTTGAAGCCATTGCCTCTTGTCCTATCACTACAGGACTCTCCATCCTTCTTGTTGCCCCCCTTCAGGTACTGGAAGGCTACTATTAGGTCTTCCCAGAGCCTTCTCTTCTTTAGGCAGAACCACCCCAGCTCTCTTAGCCTGTCCTTTGTGCAGAGGTGCTCCAACATCCTCATCACTTTTGATGGCCTTCCTCTGGACCCATTCCATGAGCTGTGTGCCCTTCCTATACTGAGGGCTTCAGATCTGAACACAGTACTTCAGGTGAGGTCTCACCAGAGTAAAGTGGCAGAAACATCTCTCTGGATCTGCTGGCAGACGTGGAGAAGCAGCTTTTGATGCAGGCCAGGATGTGATTTGCCTTCCAGGCTGCAAGCTCACACTGTCTGCTCATGCCCAGCTTCTCATCCATCAGCATCCTCAAGTTCTTCTCCACAGGGCTTCTTTCTATCACCTCATCGCCCAGCCTATATCGATAGTGAGGACTATTTCAGCCTATGTGCAGGATGCTGCACTTGCTCTTCTTAAACTTCATGAGGTTTGCCTGGGCCCACCTCTCCAGATTGTTCAGGTCCCTCTGCATGACATCCCATCCCTTTGGTGTATTGACAATACCACTCAGCTTGATGTCATCTCCAAACTTTTTGATGGTTGTGGCAGGGTAGGGCACTGCCCCACCGGAGGTTTGAATGGGGTGCGAACCGTGGCACGGCACACCCAAGTCCACTGCCCCACCAGAGGTGTGAATGGGGCAGGAAATGGTCTTCCTCCCTCCCCACCTCTGTCACTGGAGGTTTGGAATAGGCGTAAAGTACCTTCTCCCAGGGAAAAACAGGGAACCTTGAACAGGGAAGGTACAAATTGCCCCAGTATATATATATATGGCAACTGGACAGATTGGAGTCAGACATGCACTGGGACCTGCTCTGGGACCCCTGCACTCGGACCTGCACTCAAAGCCTTGCACGGACCTGAACTTGGACCTGCACTTGGACTTGCACTGGGACCTGCACTGGGACCCTTGCTTAGACCTGCACTCGGACCCTTGCACAGACCTGAACTGGGACCTGAACAAGGACCTGGAGACAGACCTTGCACGAACCTTGCAGGTACTTTGAGCCGGACCTTGAGGATCATCCTGGCTTCTTGCTGCAGGACCTGCTGTATTGATTGNNGCGAGGTTCGTGTCTCCAGGTCCGTGTTCAGGTCCCAGTGCAGGTCCGTGCAGGTCCCAGTGAAGGTCTAAGCAAGTCCTTGCAAGTCCAAGCAAGTCCAAGCAAGTCCTCTTGCAATCTGTCCAGCTGCCATATATATACTGAGGTGATTTATTGCCTTCCTGTTCAAGCCCATGGAGGGTGGGAGAAGGCACTTCACACCTATTGTACTAAGCCTCCGGTGACAGAGGTGGGGAGGGAGGAAGACCGTTTCCTGCCCCATTCACACCTCTGGTGGGGCAGTGGACTGGGTGTGCCCTGCCACAGTTCACACCTCATTCAAACCTCCGGTGGGGCAGTGCCCTGCTCTGCCACACCTGCCTCTAACAGTAAACTGCAGGCATTTGTGGAAATACCACAGAGCATCCCAGCTTTCGCGATTGTGGCTTTGTGAAAATTGTGTCTACAGTGATCTTGGATTTTGGCAGGCACTGGACTCTGGACGCTGCCATTAAAGAGACAGTCTCTCATTCGTAAGTAGGGCAAAGCTGTTTCATGCCCAAACCTTTTCAAATTTTCTGATTTTTCCTGAATTACCTGAAAAGGAATCCTTGTGAAGACTTTTCCTGACTGAATTAGAATCCAAACTTAAACCAATTTACACACAAATTGTGGGTGGAGCTTTTGGAAACTATAAAAGCTACATAATTTATCATTTTTGCCTCTTCAATTGCCCACAATCAATTCAATTGTGCACTAAATCCCACTGTCTATATCATTGATAAAAATATTAAACAGCACAGGTCCCCATAGGGACCCATGAGGCAAGGTACTTGTCACTGCTCTCCATCTGGACTTCAAGTCATTGAGCACTATGCTCTGGATGCTACCATCCAGCTAATTCCGCTGCACAGTCCACCCATCAAATTCATCTCTTTCCAATTTGGCAAATAGGATGCTGTGGACGACTGCGTCAAGGGCCTTGCAGAAGTCCAGGTAGATCACATCTATAGGTTGTCCCTTATCCTGACATAGTCACTTTATCATAGAAAGGCACTGCTCAGGCAGGATTTGCCCTTAGTAAAACCACGCTGGATGTCTTGGATCACCTCCCTGTTCTCCATGTGCCTTAGCAAGGCATCCAGGAAGATATGTTCCATGATCTTCCCAGGCACAGAGGTGAGGCTGACAGGCTGGTCTTCCTTTCTTCCCTTTTTAAAAATGGGTGTAATGTTTCCTTTCTTCCAGTCATCAGGGACTTCACCTGACTGCCAGGACTTTTCAAATATCACAGAGAGTAGCTTGGTAACTATGGCACCTACAGCATTGATTATAAATTGAAAATAGACAAACAGTCTATTGAATCAAATTTTGGATGGAAATATAATAGATAGAAAAGACGCTCACACAAGGTTTGCTAATCTGTTCTGGTCAGATTAGCAAAGAACTTTCCTAAGTGAGAAGAGCTGGCAAAGAAAGCAAGAAGGAGCAGAATAGTTTGAAAGATTTCATTCAAGTCCTTTATCCATTTCTATGCAAGAGACAAGATTTTTCACTGTTTCCATAGTCTGTATTTCATTTCAAGACTTCTCTGTGTTAAGATTAACATACTTTAAATAGATCTTGATTTCAGTGAACTTTAAAATTATCCTACCATAGAGACAAAAGTCCTCCAGGGACCAGCTATTCTATTTTCCTTTCCTGTATCTCCCTATATAAGGGAAGTTTATCGCAAATTCAGACTCCCTCTCTCCCTTCTGTCTGCTCCTGGCACACAGCCATTATCTCTCCGGTTTGTGGGGGGAGGTTGAGACCTTCTGCAGCCTTCTTGGCAAACTCACTTCTTGCTATACCACAGGTTTGGTGGGGTGTGTTGGGGGCATTCAGGCCTAGTTAATGCTGGGTGCATCCAGCCTGGCGGGGCGCTGAGGGTTGGCAGGGCCTGCCTTTGCTGGGGGCAGTTCAGCCTGCTCCTGGGCCTGTTGAGGTGGGAGGGGGAAGTTTGGGAAGGCTGAGCAGGCCCAGGTAGAGAACTGGGCCTGATTTGTGTATGTATTCCTTTTCCCTGAATGCCTTTCGTATTTCTGTATGTATTTGTAAATAGCATTCATATTTAACCTCTAATTCTGTGCAAGGGTTTTTGTTTTATTCCTTTGGGGTAAACTACCTTTCTGTCCTTCTGCCCTGTGCAGCTGTGGCTCAAAAACTAGGACAACTCGCTAAGAAAGTACCCAAAGCATAAGTGTTATGTCCCTCGCTAAGTCTGCATTGACAAAGGATTATCTGGATACTGTCAGAGTTCTCCCTTCCTAACGACTTCAGTAATCTTACATGACTGGGGGGAGAAGGGGTGTTTAAAATAAATATTAGCCCAGCAGCCTCAGATCTGGAGATCTTGTCACAGCATCAACAACGAGGAAGTGCAGGCGTTGCTGCTTTTACACACAGCAAGACCCAGACCTCAGTTCAGGAGCACTCTGAGGAGCTAGTAACCCTGAAAAAGCATCAGCACAACTACCCATCACTTGGGACAATATAAAGATACATCTTTTTATAGGTAATTTTATAAAGTGGCCAAAATGAGAGGTTCCAGGAACCAAGCAGAGTTACACTGACAAAAACAAGTTGCAAATTACATTCCAGTCTTTAACAAATCAGCATTTTTTAACCAAGATATTCTGTGTTCGTGTCACGTCATCACATTACTAGTGACAGGCTACCTGTACAAATCACCGTCGCCTTTATTGCTTCCTTTTGGGTAGGTTTGTGCAAGTCACACCATTCTCCTGAGTTCTTTAGCATCCATAAGCCTATAAAAGTCATGCATATTTTCCATACTGTTCCCAAAAGTCCTTCACCAATCAGTACTTCAATGAAGCCTCCAAATGATCTAATGTTCTGATGAGGTCTGTAGCAAGCATGGATTCATTAGGAAAGAAGTAAGCTTCACCACAAATGGCCTGAGCTCTTCACAGCTGTCTTCAACATCTGAAACCAAGGATTTAAGATACAGCATCTACAAGTAAAACCACTAAAGCTCTTCCATCCTAAGTATATGATTATCACAAGCTCAGCAGATTGAAGGCTGTTGGCCTGCTTTCAGAATGCAAAGGGTACACTATGAATTGTCTGCATGATCCCTAATGTTATGTAAAAATTACATTCCTTTTTTCACAATAGGGAAAAGATGACACCCCCCCTCACAACTGGTCTTTCCAGGAGAGCTACCCTCTACATGATGGCCAAGCCTATGACACTTTGCTAATTCCTTGAATATTTTAGAGAGGTTTGACTGAACAATATGATTCAACGCAAGTCAACATTAACTCTTCTGCTAAAGGAATTTCCAGAAATAGAGTGTTCAGGCATCAGTCTCAGGAATCAGAAAGAAGAGGCTTCTCAATTAGATGGTCAGCATATTTTTTTTCAGGTTGCAGTGCTTCTGGGAGTTACCCGTTACCCCTCACAAATTCACCAGACTAGACTTAGTCCACTGGAAGTTAAGGAAGCTATATTTACAGCTCAGCACAATTTACAAGCATATATATGTACGATATACAAATATTTACAGTTATATACAAATTAAAAGTAATGCAGAAACACAAAACCCCCTTCTGAAACAGCCAGACTGCCCAGGAGAGTCCCAAACCAAACCAAACCTCTCCCCCACCCCTCTCTCTCTCTCCCTTCTTTCCCTCCCCTCAGAAATAGCCAGATCAACCCCCATATGGCTCATGTGACAAATCTGCAGAGATCTGAGGTGAGATATCAGAAAGACGACAAGGAGGTTAGAGAAAAAAAGGGTTAGGTTGGATTAAAGAGTTAAGGCAGATGCAACCACACAGACTGCCAGAGAGAAGAATAAGTGAGAACTAACTGGGAAGTGTGTGAACAGTGAATGCCTTATCTTATACTTTGACTACTTTCATTTCTCAGCAGAAGAATGAGTGATACAGGTCACTATTATTTTTCTCCTCACATTCAAGGACTTAATTTCTCTCAGTAAAATATTCCAATTAGTCTCAAACCAACACACAGGTATTCTCTTGAAGTTCACTACCTAATTCAATGCAGAAAGTTGGGCTGACATAGGTTATAGTCACCAGAACATATTCCACTTTTATCAGATCCCAAGGATATCTGTGAAGTAGGGCTTATACTGTATTACTGATTACATTTTCTTGGAGCTTCACTGTTTGTTCCAAGTTTTGTAATTCTCCAGTGCATAATTAGCCAATAATAGCAACTTTGTGCATGACTTGTTGGTGCAGGGGAAAAAAAATCGACTTGAAAATACCCACTCTGAAACAGAATAAGCTTGAAATAAAATATTTATTTAAATTATTCTTATTGCTAAATTATAAGTGGAAAGATATTACTTACTTGGTGCTAATTCTCTGAGAAAGGATTAAAAAGGCAATCTACAGAAAATTTCAGTTGCATCTCTGTTGAAATCAGTGGTGTTAACATGATTAAATGCAGTAATGAATTTATCATATAGGATATGTTATATAAATGGATTTTTTAAAATATAAGCCATTATCCAAAGGAGTAATTAGAATTGGAGAAGCAAATCTGTATAATTTTACAATTTACCTTTTAATCAAACTTACAGCATCAGACTAACTTTAATGTCTGGTGGCTTTAAAAAGGGGAGAAAAAAAGAAAGAAAAGAAATAGATTTGGGATTAGAAAAGCACAGAAGGGTATTGCTGGAAATTACATATATAATACATAATGATGCATCTTCATAAAAAAAATTTCTCAAAATGTCCATTTAGCAGAAATTCCAGTACTGCGTAAAGTCATGGTAATAATGTACTACTGCAAAATTCTGGTGAATGTTCATGAAAACTTGAGAAAAGAAATTTAAGTAGCCATTAAAAAATACAAAACAAAGCTTGTGCTAGATTCAAAATTCCTTTGGAGTAAATAAAGGTGATCCAACATCAAAAGGCTGACGAGTTCTGATTATTTGATCCAAGGAACATTGTGTGAAAGCTCTTAGTCACCTGCATCTTACAGATACTTCTTTAGATGAAAGAGGTAGAAAAAGGAGAGGAGAGAGAGATAAGAAAGATATTACCACACTTTGGTGTAGTGATGTCTTCATAGGATTACTTCAAGTTCATGAGTCATGGGTGTACATCCAGCAAGGGTTTCTGTGGCAGATGTCACACCCTGGGCCTGAGAAGCTGTGGTCTTTCCATGTCAGTCGGGCTTGGGGTGGCCTCGCTGATTCACAAAGAGAAGCTGTGTTGGTTTCTTGGCCTTTCCACTGCATAGTTGTGGAAGTTTAGCGCAAAAGAAAGAAAGAATTCCACAAGACCTATCTCCTCCTATTGTTAAACAATATGCCAGAAACAGTTATGATCAGTACCTCCAGAAAAGAGGTTGTGCATATTCATAGAATCATAGAATCATAGAATGGTTTAGTTTGGAAGAGTCCTCAAAGATCATCCAGTTCCAACCCCCCGCCATAGGCAGCGACACCTCCCACTAGATCAGGTCACTCAAGACCTCATCCAGCCTGGCCTTGAACACATGCAGGGAGGGAACAGACACAACCTCCCTGGGCAACCTGTTCCAGTGCCTCACCACCCTCACTGTGAAGAATTTCTTCCTAACATCCCGTTCAAATCTCCCCTCCACCAATTTGAACCCATTTCCCCTCATCCTGTTATTACAAGACCTTGTCAATAGTCCCTCCCCAGCCTTCCTGTAGGCCCCCTTCAGATACTGGAAGGTTACTATAAGGTCTCCTTGAAGCCTTCTCTTCTCCAGGCTGAAAAGCCCCAACTCTTTCAGCCTGTCCTCATAGCAGAGGTGGTCCAGCCCTCTGATCATCTTTGTGGCCCTCCTCTGGACTCTCTCCAACAGTTCCATGTCCTTCCTGTGCTGGGGGCTCCAGAACTGCACACAGTGCTCCAGGTGGGGTCTGACGAGAGCTGAGTAAAGGGGGAGAATCACCTCCCTTGCCCTGCTGGTAATGCCTCTCTTAATGCAGCCCAGAACACAGTTGCTGTCTGAGCCATGTGTGCACACTGATGGCTCATGTGAGCTTCTCATCCACCCAGACCCCCAGGTCCTTTTCCTCAGAGCTACTCTCCAGACACTCACCACCTAGCTTGGAGTTGTACTTGGGATTGCATCGACACAGGTGCAGGACCTTACACTTGGCCTTGCTGAATTTCATGAGGTTAGCCTGGGCTCACCTCTGCAGCCTGTCCAGGTCCCTCTGGATGCCATCCCTGCCCTCCAGCAAGTCAACTGTGCCACACAGCTTGGTGTCATCTGCAAACTTGCTGATTGTTTTAGTTAGACAACAGAACCTTAAAAGACAGAGAGAAAATACTTAAGTTAGTTCAACCCTTCCTCAAAATTATATTTCCAAACAATAGGCCACCATACAATCACAAGGACTTGTGAGATATTAATGTTCTCTGTCAGTAAACATTGTTTTCTCTCCTTTTGTTTTGCCTTTAAATTGTTATGTAAATTAATCCGTAATGCTCTTCCCTAATAGCACTTTGACTACTCATAAATAAAGCTAAGAAAGTGAAAAAAGACAGACTCCAATTCTCAACTCATCAGTAGTACTCTTCTCTGAGTCAGAGCTTCTTTGCACATGGCAGTAATCCATTTGAACCTTCACAGGATCAAAGGATGTCAGGGGTTGGAAGGCACCCGAAGACATCACCAAGTCCAACCCCCCTGCCAGAGCAGTACCATGCAATCTAGCTCATATCACAGAGGAACCCATCCAGATGGGCCTTGAAAGTCTCCTGAAAAGGAAACCACAACCTCTCTAGGGAGCCTGCTCCAGTGTTCTATGACCCTTACAGTAAAGAAGTTCCCCCTTATTTTGAGGTGGAACCTCCTGTGCTGCAACTTACACCCATTAATCCTTGTCCTATCACAGTGTAGTGGNAAAGGAAAGAAGTTGCTGAAGCCCAGTGCCGACCCAGAGCCGACTGAACTGCGCAAGCACACTGGCTTATCTGGATGTTTTGGGAACATTCTCAAAACAATCCTCTTTCTTCTCTCTCAGTCAAAACTGGGTGAGGTGACACAGTGTTTAATTTCTCACTCAAATTCTCCAATTAGCTCAAACCAACACACACAGGGAGCAACTGAGAAAATCCTGTCCGTTCACCCCAACCAGCCCTCAGATATTTATTAACATTTATTAAATCTCCTCTCAGTCTTCTCTTCTCCAGACTAAAAAGCCCTAGGTCCCTCAGCCTCTCCTCTTGAGGCATGCTCTCCAGTCCCCTAATCATCCTTGTAGCCCTCCGCTGGACCCTCTCCAGCAGACCCGTGTCCCTCTTAAACTGGGGAGCCCAAAACTGAAGGCAGTATTCAAGATGAGGTCTCACCAGGGCAGAGTAAAGGGGGAGGAGAACCTCCCTTGATCTGCTAGACACACTTCTTAACACACCCCAGCATCCCATTGGCCTTCTTGGTCACAAAGGCACATTGCTGTCCCATGGACAACTTGTTATCCACCAGGACTTCCAGGTCCCTCTCCACAGGGCTGCTCTCCAGCAGGTCACCTCCCAGCCTGTTCTGATGCAGTTTATTATTCCTCCCCAGATGCAGGACTCTGCACTTGTCCTCATTGAGCTTCATTTGGTTCCTCTGAGACCAGAAGTCTTGCTGAATGGCTGCTCAGCCTTCAGCTCTATTAGCCAAGCCTCCCAGTTTGGTGTCATCAGCAAACTTGCTGAGCAGACTGTCTGTTTGTCCCTCATCAATGTCATTGATCAAGATGTTGAACAGCATTGGACCCAGCACTGATCCCTGGGGGACTCCACTTGTTACAGGCTCCAGCTGGACCTAGCACCACTGATCACTGCTTTCTGAACTCTTGTCTTATAACCAGTTTCTAATCTGCCTCACTGTCTGCTCTTCCAGCCCACACTTCCTGAGCTTGCTCACTAAAAGATATCATGGGAGATGATGTCAAAGGCCTTGCTAAGATCAATGTAGACTACATCCACTGCTCTCCCTGAATCTACTCATTCAGTTACGGCATCACAGAATGCTATCAGATTAGTCAAGCATGACTTCCCCTTGGTAAATCCATGCTGACTACTCCTGATAACCTTCTCTTCCAAGTGCCTTTAGGTGCCCTCCAGAAGGAGTCACTCCATCATTTTTCCAGGGACTGGCCTGGTTGATAGTTCCCCTTGTTTCATAAATACCGCCTTTTAAGTTAGTAAAGCTACACAGGCCCTGATTTTGCAGGCACTGCTTTCACCAAATCTGTGTTTGATGCAGCTGAATAGCCTGAGTATAAACTCAAGCTTGAGATATCTCATAATATATCTACCAGGGGCCTAGTATTTAGAAGGGCAAGGCTGATTGGTTTTGATCAAATTCTCTGCAACATGTGATTCAAAAGTAAAGGATACAGGTCAGTGACAGAAGGCTATGGCTCTACAACAGGCATTGGAGTAAAATGACCATACTTGGAGCCCATACAGGCTTTTGAAGTCATGCAAAACCAGTGTCTGACCTCAAAATTAACAATGTCACTGTACACTTGCTGACATTATGACTAGTTTCTAAACAACCCTTCTGACCATCAGGAACGGCTGAAGCATTTAGCCACACAGTTTTCCTGCTTTAGGCCACTTATGATGCCTATGCTGGGACTTCGTTATCCATATTTTAACCATCACTAGAATGCTTTTAACTCCAAGACTATAAGAAACTGAACTAATGTTACAGCCTTCCTTTTCCACCATATGGTCACAAAAGAGGCATACCAAGTACAAATATACAGTTGTAGGACTCCAGTGATATTTCTAATTATTTATTTTCCCCAAATATTCCTTATCTAGTTTTAATCTTCCATTTTGTCTAGAAGTTAGAGTAATTGTTTCTATCCAGTGAAACCCAGTACATGAAAAAGACTTTTTATCTCTCTACTGGGATAATAATATAGATTCCTCAGTCATCTGAATTCAGGATTGATATTTATCTTCTGAAATACCTGTCATTATGTCAGCTCCAGAAATTTTTCTGTCATTTATTAAGAAATAGTGTGGCACATCCACTTTCAGTGCAATATATCACAGAATCATAGAATCATGCAATGCTAGGTGTTGGAAGGGACCTCCAGATCTCATTGAATCCAAACCTTCTAAAAAGCAGACTACTTGGGGCAGGTTACTCAGGAATGCATCCATGTGGGTTTTGAAGATCTCTGGAGAAAGAAACTCCAGAGCCTCCCTGGGCAGCCTGTTCCAGTGCTCTGGCAGTCCCACAGTAAAAAAGTTTTTTTCTCATGGTGAGATAGAATTTTCTGTGATTGCATTTAAGTCCATTGCCCCTTATCCTATCACCGGGCATCACTGGAAAGAAACTGGCCTGGTCCGCCTGAAAAACACCCTTCAGATGTTCTTAGATATTGATACTGTTTCCTCTCAGCCATCTCTTCTCCAAAGTAAACATCCACAGGTCTTTCAGCCTTTCCACATAAGAGAGATGCTCCAGTCCCTTAATCATCCTTATACCTCTCTGTTCAATTCTCTCCAGTACTTCCTTGTCCCTCTTGAACTGCAGGGGCCCAGAACTGCACACAGTATTCCAGATGTGGTCTGATTAGTGCTGAATAGAGGGGAAAGAGAACCTCTCTCAACCTGCTGGACACACTCAATGCACTCTGGTATACTATTGGACTTTTTGGCCACCAGGGCATATTGCTGTCCCATGGACATCTTAAATATCAACCAGGACTCCAAGGTCCTTCTCTGTGGACCTACTATATAGCAGGTCAATTTTGAATCTGTACTGGTGCACAGTGTTATCCCTCCCCATGTGCATGACCGTACACTACCTTTGTTGAACTTCATCAGGTTCATGTTTGCCCACCTGTCCAGTCTGTTCTGATCTCACTGCATGGCAGCATGACCTTCTAGCATGCTTCAGCCACTCCTCCCAGTTTTGTATCACCAGAAAATGTGCTGAGGGTACACTCTATCTCTTCATCTAGGTTGTTAGTGAGTGTGTTGAACAAGACTGGATCCAGCACTGATTCCTGGGGGACACCACTAGCTACAGGTCTCAACTGGACTCTGTGCTGTTGATCACAACCCTCTGGACTCTGCTGTTTAGCCAATTCTCAATCCATCTCACAAACCACTCTTCTAAGTCATATTTCCTGAGCTTTCCCACTAGGATGTTATGTGAGACAGTGATGTGTTCATCTTTGTGTTAAAAACTATTATCCAGAATACATGGAGTTTTTCCTGGTCTCTTTAAGTATGGCCTCTGTGAAGAATGCATTCTTCTATGAAGCCAAATGGATGTGGCTCAAACCAATATTAGACTACATTTTTAGCAACACTTGAAATTTCAGATTTATCCTGTATTTGATGTTCTGTGCTGCATTTCTGTGGACATTGCAGAGAAGAAATAGGAAGAAGAATATTTAGTGACATTAAAGAGCAGAGATAATTTATGTAGAATTCTACTTGCTAATGTCAAACCACTAGCCCTAAAAGCTACCGTGTCTGTAGTCCTTTGGAGAACAAATTGCACAGGAAAAAAATTAAAATCACATACTTGATGATGAGGTAAAGGGTCTTCTGCCTCTATCAGACTGTAGAAGTAAAAAAAAAATTAGAGGTGACCACAGTTTTAGCAAATGATAGAGAAAAATATGGAAAGACAGTACAAAACCTGCCCTGATTGGTTACTCTTCTGTGAAGTATATAGGCTGAAATGTAATCATGGAATTATAGAATTATTTTGGTTGTAAAAGGCTAACTCTGAAGAAAAAAAACCCCAAAACACAGTTATTTTTATAAATTGTTTTAACTCCTATTTCCAAACAGCCCTGATATCTCTTAATGAATCATAGTTTGTATTGACCTGTGATGACATCTGTAAGTCCTCTGCATAAAAGAGCTTAGGCAGGTGTAAGATGATCAAAGTGACATCTTGTTCACAAATTTATGAAAAAAAAAAGTTAAAAATCCAGATCACAAAGTAAAAAATCATCACTCCTGCAAAAGCTTTCAATAAAGAAAATATTAAATTGTTGAAGTGCTGGTTATGAATTAATGACAGTTTTGAAAGCAGTATTTTCTTTTTATGCAAAAAGGTTGACTAAAACTCAAGATCTGAAGAAAGAAAGGAGGTTTTTTCTTCTAAGGAAAATACTGAAGAAGAGTCATCAATACATGATGGAACAAATCCATCCTTGGCTCACCTGTTTCTGAGTCAGTATCAGTGAGGGAAGCCAGACAAAGGGAAACAGATCAAGTAACAACTTCATAACCCACAAAGGGAAATTAGCCAACGCTATTTACTGCCTTGTGTCATGAGTGCTTTCCTGGCCACTGCAGTTCTTATTAAATAATTCTCTTATGGCTAAGCCTAGATATTCTATGCCATATCCTGATCACAGAAGGGAAAACAAAGAGTGAGTGACAAGTACTAAGGCT
>VWZI01023932.1:12266-24127 GCA_013396835.1 Psilopogon haemacephalus | reverse complement strand
AAAAAAAAAAAAAAAACACAAACCCAGAAACAATTCTATATAAAAGTAAAAAAAAAATTCAGTCACAGAAAGATTCTGTTACTGGTATATGAAATGGTGCCGTCTTTCAGTCATTTCTGATCAGAGATTTCTGCTATAAAGCCTTCCAGAAGTCAAGGAAATTGGCATAAATGAAGCAGAGAGTTTGGCTTATTTTTTAAACATTTTCTTTTTTATTGACAGTTCCTAGAAGCAGATTTGGCTTTTGACAAGCATGCTTGTTCTGACAGACAGTTGCATCCAGTAGTTTTCAAATAACTATTAATAAATTTCATACACAATACACACAATTTTGCACACACAATTCTCTTTAAACATCAGTTCTGTAGCATCAGAGAACAGCAAGAGGCAGACACCTCATCTGAGCAGAGATGTCCCATAGCTGGGGTGATGGGAGCAAGACATGCCATGGACTCCCTGGTCACTGGAGCACAGGTCAGAGCTAGTGACAGTAATCAAGGTCAGCAAAGAGGCCAGCGACAGCTGGGTGAGTAACAAGGTCAAGGCAGGACCAAGGACAACCAGAGACATCAACATCAGGTCTGGCAGTGAGGACCTGGAGGGTGGGTGACAGAGAATGATTATAGCTTCAATGCAGTCCTGGCAAGGGCCTGACCTCCACTGTGGCTCCCAAACTAAGGCAGGGAGGTTTGAACTGAGACATTTCCCAACTCCTCCTCACATGGCTCTTTTGCAGGGGTCTAATGTAAAGGTACAGGCAGCCATGTCTGGGGCAACAAAGGTGTCAGAGTCTGTTGCATGCAGAATTCCCCTGGCACTTAGATCCTCCTTCCTCCCAAGGAAACTGACAAAAGTTTAATCTGTAAAAGCTACTTGACATCATAGTCCCACTCTGAGTCTTTTATCAGGATAGGAAATCATGCTGGTGTTGCATGACTGTTGGAGAACACTCCAGCACAGGGATGCAGAGCTAAGGATTTTTTGAGATTACTTCTTTACGCTTCTTTGTTTCTCCACCTAATTACAAAAGGTATCTTTAGGGTTATGAACATCACTGAGATACATATCTCCAGTAGCCATCAGCTGCTCTGTGGTTCTGAAACAACCATGCAACTAAGCAAGACAGACAGGAATTTTATTCATTAGGAAATTGCATAAGGCTTGGCATCTAGATTGACATAGACAAGATAAGATTTGCATGCAGTAATTGTCTCAGGGTGGTGGCTTCATAATGTATCTAAATTGTTATCAAGATAAACATCATTTCATAATGTAGAAATATGACAGATATCTCTCATTCACTCCTTTCAAGTCATCTAGAGTTCCTTCATGCCTACATTTTTACCAAATCAGTAATAATAAAAGCTCTAATAAGTCATATTCCCCACCATTTGAAAGCAATCCTTCTGGTTTATTTGAGAAGTAAGAGTTTGACATTGGTGTCAAATTGATTGAAAATCAGCTTAATGGTGGCAAGTAGTAGCACAGTATCTTTTTAGCAGTAGAGATATTAGCATCTGGTACAGAGAAATCAAATAGAGGATGCAGGAGACCTGCATGGATGAGCAAACAGTTTCTGGAAAAAACTCAAATGGAAGAAGGAATTTAATGATATGTGGAAAAAGGCACTGGCCACTTGGGAGGAATATAGGAAGGCTGCCAGAATATGTAGGGATGCTGCAAGGAAATTTAAGGCATTCTTGGAATTAAATCTGGCATAGGATGTTAAAAAAAAAAAAAGAAAAAAAAAAAAAAAAGCAGTGTATCTTCAAGTACATTGGCAGGAACACCAGGCAAAATGTGGTCCAACTGCTGAATGAGATGGGCTGACCTGGTGACAGATGATACAGAGAGAGTGGAGTTACTGGTTGCCTTCTTTCCTTCAGCCTGTAATAGTAAGACCCACTCTCTCTCCTTGGAGGTAAGTCTGGAGAAGGGAAAAATTCTCCCTCAGTTGAGTAGGATCAAGTTAGATATCAATTAAATAAACTGGATATCCACAACCCATACTTCCTGATGGGATGCACCCACAAGCTCTGAGAAAGGCAGCAGGCAGTAGAAGTCATTATTGGGCCACTCTCCATCACCTTTGACAGGTTCTAGAGAATATGCAAGGTGACTGAGGACTGGAAGAAAGCCGATGTCACTGTGGTCTTCAAGAAGGGCAAGAAGGAAGACATAAGAAACTATAAGCCACTCAGCCTTACCTCCATCCCTGCAAAGATGATGGAGCAGTTTGTTCTGAGTGTTACCTCAAAGCATGTGGAGCATATTGCCAGTAGTAGTCAATATGGATTCACGAAGGGCAAGTCATGTCTGACTAATCTGATAGCCTTCTGCAAGAGCATGATGGGATGGACAGATGAGGAGAGGGCAGTGGATGCTATCTGTCTTGACTCAGCAAGGCTTTCTTTACGCCTTGTATCCTAAATGAATAAATGATCTCCAGAAGTTCTTTCTAACCCCTATCATTATGCGATTCTGTGAAAAGTGAAAATAATTTTAAACAGCAGTATAGTGCAGGTAATAATCCAATGCAAACTTTTACTTCTTTACAACGCATTATTTAATTACTACATATGCTGTGACTTCTAAGCATGTAGTGCTACATACCATCGCTGAGTTGGACCTTTTATTTCACACTTCCATACCAACATCTAATCTGTAGTTTTTGCAGTTTAACATCATGTGGGCACCAGCCTGAACCCTCTTTCCTTCCTACAGCCTCACAGACTTCATGTAAGACATGCAAAAGATAAATAGTTCTGGTTTATAACATCAAGACTCTAATAAAATTATACAGGTATCAAGAGACGATACCATGTACAGGCTTCACAATCAAATTACAATGAAAGAAAAAAGCTAGTAAACAAGACAGAACTCAAAGTTTCCAGCAAATGTTGGCTGAGCAAAAAACCTGCACATCTGGTAGACCAATAACTCAATTTATTGATTCCTTAATGCATTTTAAAAATATTTTATGTTTTTTTTAATATTATGACTCAGATGAGCATTTTCTTCTGTATTGTGGATATTACACGAGATTTTGGGGTTCAGTACATGAGACTGATTTCAATCAAAGACAGTAAGATAAAGTACAGAAAAAGTCCCAACCTATCCCTATTCCAACGATTTAATGCTACACACATGACACCTGTCCTGTTCACACATTTAGATTTCCAACATGAAAATCCATTGTGGTGCACTGTTAGAAGAGCACACAACATGGGCAAAACTCACAGGAGGACAAACCAAAATCAAAAACCAAAACTGAAACAAAAATGTCCTAGTAAGAAACAATCAAATACTCTTTTAATTTACGACCTATGAAGATTTTGAAACTCAAGATTTCACAGTTTCTGTGAATAGCATTTCAAATCTGGTCATCACTATGTTTTCAAACTCCTTTTCACCACATCAAGAGTTAACATCACTTTCAGAGCATTATATAATGTGCTTCTTTCTCTTCTCATCAATTAACTATCTTGCACGAGACCCCACTAGAAAGGAACTGTGCACAGAAAACAACACAGACAGGGACACACAGAGTATTGCATGAGTTTTTCTCTTGGCTGACATGCTCTCTTCTCAAATTTTCCTTCTGTTCTTCAGTTTCCCCCTGATGCATAGTTTATTAACTTTTCCAATTAATATTATTACCATTACATGACTACAGAGGTAAGCTCAAGTCTCTTTCACCCCTTGTAACTGCTTCTACAATCACACTAGTATTAAAAAAAGCCCTCAGTAAAAAAAATCCCAACATGCCAAAACAATAAAACAAAACCATTCCTTTCCTACTGTATAACTTGCAGGTATATTTTGCTGGGAATGTCATAACAGTTTTTTCTTATATTCTGCTCCTTGTGAGTGTTCTCTTTTTACTCTTTTGTTACATTATGCTCCACATTTTCAAAGATTTTTACTATCAGATGTGGTTTCTGGAAGTACCAAGCTAATCTCAAGGCATTAGAGGAAGTTACAGAATCAGCAGGATGGGCAAAAAGTGAAGTCTTAAAACTAAAATGCTTACACTTGCAAGGCTTGGGAGAACACAGTTTATGAAGGAAAGATATAAATGTAAATTACTGGCAGGATGGAATACCACACTTTACACTACAGTGAGCATGTTGCATAGGCAATTCATTAGCTGACAGATGGCTTATGAATGTGTTTGTCAAAATATAAGTGCAATTTGTGTCTCCTTCTGTAAATTAAGACTTCTGAAAGCAAGCTGCAAAGAGCCTTTAACCTAACTTGGCTTCTAAGAACGTTTTATATGTGTCTAAGAAAGTAAGGTCACTCCTTAGTATCAGTGGCAATGGTAATGTATTTGTTGTTTACATCCCCTATCAAGTTTGAAGAGGCCTCATGAACTTAAATTCTCAAAAAGGACACCAGTGACAGCATCTGCATACATTTCATGCTCCCATCCTACTCAGAGTATTACACATATCTGCGCTAGATCAGATTAACTGAGCTAGCCAGATGTACCTGAAGTACAACTACGTCTAAACCATTTTAAGGAAAAAAATATTTTCTCACGTATAAAAGAAATATTTGTGCTCTTTTTTTCAAGAGTCTTGGGCTGCATCTAGTTGCATACAGACTCTCTTATTCATTCATAAGTTCTGCTCTTAGACAAAAATGATCAAGGGACCATTAAGACTTGTCTCTGTTGCCAAAAAATAGTATTTTAGATAGCAGCTTATAACTTCAAAAATCAAAACTATACAAGACAACAGAGAAACTAGACAAAAATCTTGTTTCCAACAGTGACTAAAACACAAGTAACAGGATAACTTTATGAAAAGTGCAAACATGCTATTTTCACAGCTGTCAAGTAATAGAGTCCGAGGTGCCTCCTGATTCAGAAATGGATGTTCAAATAAGAAAATCTTTGTACTGATAACCCTTCAGAGGATTTCTCTTTCAAAAGTGTGCTATTCACCTCTTAATCTAGCACAAGGTCTTTGAAACAAACAGCAATAGGTTGAAAGGGCTCCCACAGTTTAATTAGACACTGTGAAGAGCTATGCCTTTATTTTCAACTTGTCCTCTTGGTTTTCAGTTGATGACCTTATCAAGTTGGTTTTATTCTTTTATAAATCTCTATTAAATTTTCCTTCCTTGACTGTTCACTAAGTTAAAGAAGCTTAGCGCTTTCCTCTCTGTTTTCATTATTGCCTTTAACACAGAATCCCTCAATGTAGCAGCTATGATAGTGTAAATAGCTGCATTTAAAGTATAAGTTGAATACAAAGTACTACAGTGGAGTACAATTTCATGTTGAATACATCTGAAAAGAAANGAAATCTTTCATTATCCTATACCTTATCAAACAGATCACACACCTAAAATCTTGAATGGGAAAGGCATTGCATTGCTGGACATGTAACTCAAGAAGAGAACCTTTAAAACAGGCAGGAAATAAATGCAAAATCACTGTGCTGATACACCAACTACAGGCTAACAACAAAATCTCAGATAGGGTCAGAAGGAACCTCTGGAGATCATCTAGTCTAACCCTCTTGCCAGATCATGATACACAGGATGGTGTCTGGTCAGGTTTTGAATGTCTCCAGAGATGAAGACTCTACCACCTCTCTGGGCAGCTCTACCACCCTCAATATAAAGATGTTCCTCATCATGATTAGATGGAACTTCCTATGTTCAAGTTTGTTCCCATTACCTCTTGTCCCATCACCGGGAGCCACTGAAAAATGCCTGGCCACATCCTCCTGACAACTACCCTTTAAGTATTTATTAGCATTAATATGATCCCTCCTCAGTCTTCTTCAGGCTAAAGAGTCCTGAGTCGTTCAGCCTTTCTTCATAAGAGACATGTTTTAGTCCAATAATCCTCTTGGTAGCTCTTTGCCATACCCTCTCAAGCAGATCCCTGTCCTTCCTGAAGTCAGAAACTCAGAACTGGACACATTGCTCCAGATGAGGCCTCACCAGGACACAGTAGAGGAGGAGAATGTCCCTTGACATTCTGGTCACAGTTTTCTTCATGCATTCCAGGATGCCATTTGCCTTCTTGGCCACAAGGGCACATTGCTGACTCATGGTCTTGCTATTTTCTATACGGCTTCCAGTTCTTTTTCCACAAAGCTGCTTTTCATCAGGTCTGCTTCTCACCTATACTGATACATACGGTTATTCCTCCCTGCTGCAGCCCCTTACATTTGCCCTTGCTGAGTTTCATATAGTTGAAATGTGGATATTTAAATTGTTATAGATTACTTAGCAGCCTGGTTTACCAGACATGCTTTCTGCTACTGTGTGTACAAGACTATTAAGTATAGCAACAGAGTACTGGTGGCACTAGGACATTTTGCAGAACCAAAGCTAATCTGTACACCAGGAAGAAAGGATTTTGGTAGGGTAGAAGACAATGCCATCAAGCAATTGCTAGATGCAGACTTAGCCAGGTCAAGCTTGGGTTTTCATGCTGTGTGTTGTCATCAAGAAGGGTCAGAGGAATATGTCAGAAGTGTCTCAATTGGGAAGAAAACAGGAAAGAATAGAATATTTTTAAATTGCTTACAGTGAGATAGCAAATTACTTCTCTCTCCTTTAATACTCTGTTTATCTAGTGGTAAGTGAGGAACTGACCTCTGACACCACTTATTGTGCTAACTGCAATAGCTCTGTGAACCTGACATGTGAGCTATCTGGCAGGCACACACCTTGCCTGCAAGAATGGAGGAAAGGGGTCAAATAATCTGGTACCTAACATTCTACCATGGAAGTATGCAAACAGCGTCTTACTGACACCATTAACAATTCCTCTGAAGCTTCAGAGAAAATGCTTTTCCTGCAATATCCTAAATGCAGTAATAAATTCTGACTTTGTCCTGAAAATAAAAGAATTTGACATGACATGAATGACACCAAATGGACTTGAAGACTACATTTTGCTTCATATTGAAACACAATGTGCTAGGAAGCATTGTTTATGTTGAGACAATTACTTTGTTTTCCAGACATTGTGTCCTACATTATAAAGCTCTGCATACAACTCTTGATAGCCTCTCAATTTACCATTTTACCAGGCTAGAGTAGTAAAACATGGATTAACTAAACAGACTTCATCTGTAGTGGTTATATTCAACAGCGATATTTATAAGTTATTACAATAGGCTTTAACTAGGTGAAATTGCTGCAAGTCATAGGATTTAAGTCACAGAAGACACTTACGATCACAAGGTCCAACTGTTAACCTAGTACTGTCAAGTCCACCACTAAATCATACCATTAAGGACCATGTCTGCAACTCACTTCCAGGGATGGTTATTTAACTACTTCCTTGGTTTCAGCACAGTTTCTGTACTGTACAACCCTTACGGTGAAGAAATTTTCCTAATATAAACCTTCCATGGTGCAACCTGAGGCCATTTCCTCTTGTCCTATTGCTTGTTAATTGAGAAAAGAGACTGACACAGACCTTGCTACAGGCTCCTTTCAGGGAGTTGCATAGAGCAATAAGGTCTCCCCTAAGCCTCCATTTCTCCAGATTAAGCAATTTCAGTTGTCTCAGGCACTTCCCATAAGACTTTCTTTCTGGACCCTTTATCAGCTTCATTATTCTTCTTTGCACATACTCCAGTACATCTATGTCTTTTTTGTAGTGAGTGGCTTAAAGCTGAACCTAGTATTCAAGGTACAGCTTTACCAGTATTGAGTACAGGAGGAAGATGGTGTCCAGTCCTGCTGGTCATACAATTTCTAATACAAGCCTAGATGCTTTTATCAAAGATGGATCGTGATTGTAGGCAACTGCCTTTTGAGGGGAATAGCAGGTCCAATATGTTGGACAGGCTGTCCTAGAGTCTTCTGGCAGACTTGTCTCCTGCATCCACCTAGCCCAAGTTAAAGGCCTCACTAGGAAACTTCCTAGCTTGGTACATTCCTCAGACTGTTACTTGTTACTGTTCTTACATATGGGTGGAGACAAAGCCATAACTCATAGTCCAAGATCACTCAAAAGACTCCAGAGTCTGGGTGAGGGAATCTGGAGTGCAAGTTATTTATAATTCTTGAAGTTCTGAGCAGAGACATTGGAAGAAAGAGAAAGATTCAGTCTGTTAATAAGTGGCTCCACAGCTGAGGTCACTGCCACAGTTCTGGGTTTTTCAGTAATGGGATGACTGACAGGGCACTAGCCTTGTTGGCATCAGAGAGGATTCACTTTTCTCAAAGTGCTCAAGAGCTTCTGGGTCTCATTGACAGAGCTTTACGCTAGACTTGAAAGGAGAGTAGGATAATATCTGTTCGAAAGCTACAACCTGGTTGCTGTTAATAAATGTTAGAAAGCTACAACCTGGTTGGTGTTACTGAGATTTAGTGGGATGACTCCTATGGCTTCAATGCATCTATCGACGGCTGTAGACTGCGCAAAATTACAACCTTGAACTTCATCAGGGACAACTTTGGTCTTTTCAAGCAATTACTAGGGGAAATCTCATAGGACAGGGCACTAGAAGACAAACGGGCCCATGACAGTTGGTCAGTATTCAAGGACCACTTCTTTCAAGCTTAAGACCAGAACATTCCGATAAGTAGGAAATCAAGAAATGGCACCAGGAGAATTGCAAGGTAAAATAGAGAATTGCTGGGCAAAATCAAGTGGAAGAAGAGAGTCTACAGGTCATGCAAGGAGGGGCTGGACACTTGGGAGGAGTATAAGGCTGTTGTCAGAGGATGTAAGGAGACAACTAGGAAGATTTCAACCTTCTTGTAATTCAACTTTGAGAGAGAAGGACAACAGAAAGGGCCCCCGCAAATACACTGCAGGAAAAACTAACACTACAGGCAATTAAGGCCTACTGCTGATTGAGGTGGGTGTCTGGGTGTCAGAGGACACAAAGAAGTTGAGTTATTAAATGTCTTCTTTGTCTCCATCTCTACTGTTGGAGACTGTCCTCAGAAGCCCCAGACACCTGAGGCCCCACAGGAAGACATTACAAAGGATGAGTTTTCCTTGGTTGATAAGGACTGGATAAGGGTTGACGAGGACTGGATTAGGGAACAGCTAAGTAATCTAGACATCCATAAATCCATGAGTCCTGATGGCATGTACCTATGGGTGCTGAGGGAGCTGACACAGGTCATTGCCAGACCACTCCCCAATATCTTCAGTAAGTCAAGGTAGACAGGATAGGTGCCTGGGGACTGGAGGAGGGCAAATGTCACTGCAATCTTCAAAAAGGGTAAGAAGGAAGACCCAGGCAACTATAGACCAGGCAGCCTCACCTCCATCCCTGGAAAGGTAATGGAGCAGCTTATCCTTGGTGCTGTCCTTAGGCATATCAAGGACAAGAGGATCATTAGGATCAGTCAACATGGTTTTACCAAGGGAAAGTCATGTTTGACCAACCTGATATCCTTTTACGAAGACATAAGCAGGTGGAATAGATGATGGTGGAGCAGTGGATGTGTTTTTTCTTGATTTCAGTTGTGCTAGTTTGAACTGGAGGATTTGAATTATAAATTAGACTATAGGCTGAGAAAGGAAAACACATGATGTCACTTCACTCACAGCTTTACTGAGAAAGAAAAAAGAAATTGTTTTAAGAGTTATAACCCAAATATAGAAAAGTTAGACTGCTCCAGACCTCTCTGGGCTGTGGCTGGCTCCTTGCATGGCTTCTTTTCCCTGCCTTTAATAGCTGATTCGGAATAATTTCACTAACTTCTTTTCCTATTGCTAACGCCCTTGGCTGATCTACCTTCGCCTATCTGCTGCATTAACAGATGGTGAGAGATTTTGAAGCAGCAGCGACACCGAGAGCATTTCCAGCACCAGCAGCAGCTCCAGCACGGCGAGCAGCTCCGGCCAGTAATGGTGGTAAAAGGGGAGGAGGGGCAGCAGGGCTGGCTCCTTCACGCACCTCTCCAAGAGGAAGTGACGCAGCTGGGGGCGTCCCCGTGGTTCCGCACGAGACAATTGCGAAGCAGGCAGCAGCGCAGCCATTTGAAGCGGCAGTGGCACCGAGGGCAGCTCCAGCACCACAAGCAGCTCCGGCTGGTAATGGCGGTAAAAGGGGAGGAGGGGTAGCGGGGTTGGCTCCTTCATGCGCCTGTGCAAGAGGGAGTGACACAGCCGGGGGCATTCCTGTGGTTCCACACGAGAAACAATCGCGAAGCAGGCAGCAGCGCAGTCATTTGAAGCGGCAGCTAGCTGGTTCACTTGAGCCCGGCAAGCAGCGTGCGCCGAGAGAATAAAAAAAAAAACACCAAAAACAAACAAAAAACCCCAAACGACACCCAACCAAACTAACAAAAAACAAACACCAAAACTTAAGCCATGGTTGTTATCCGGGCAAATACCAGGGCTAGGAGAACTGTAGGCACCCAAACTGGTGCCTCATGCAAATCTCTGGGGATCCAGACCCCTGGCTGCTGTGAATGTCTGAGCCTAATTGGAATGGAGGGTGGTGTGCATGAAAGTTGTGTGAGGTGTGAGCAGGTGAATGCTCTGCTCAGTATGGTGGTTGGGCTTAAGAAGGAAGTTGAGAGACTAAGATCTCTATGTGATTGTAAAGGGGAAATTGACCAGCAGAGACAAACTATACCATCCCTGAGGGAGGGGCAGCAGGTGAAGACTGCACAGGTAGNCATAGTTGTAGGGGATTTACTTCTGAGAGGAACAGAAGGACCAATATGTTGGGCTGACCCCTCTCATAGGGAGGTGTGCTGCCTACCTGGGGTCTGGGTTAGGGATGTTGTTAAGAAAATTCCTAACCTAGTCCACTGTATGGACTACTACCTCTTATTGATCTTTCAAGTAGGAGGAGAGGAAATAATGACTGGTAGTCCCAGAAAAATTAAAAAATACTTCAGTGCCTTGGGACAGGTGATATGGAACTCAGGGGCACAAATCATCTTCTCATCTGATAGCCGAGTGCAGTCTTTTAATACATGGCTGCGTGGATGGTGTCACCGCCATAAATTTGGTTTCTTTGATAATGGTATGACCTCTACAACACCAGGGTTCCTGACACCAAACAGGAAACAACTCTGTCAAAGAGGGAAGAGGGTTCTTGCAGAAGAGATAGCAGGACTAGTTGACAGGGCTTTAAACGGGATGTGAAGAGGGAGGGGGACAAAGTAATCAGACCTCCATGTGGCAAGGTGTGGGAGGACAGATCGGTGTGGGAGGACAGATCAGTGTGGGAGCAATGGGGATTTGGTAATGGTTCTCAGCCTGCTGCCGTGAAGCATCCTGGGGACAGAACAGTGCATCCAGAGTTCTGCAGAGATGAGCCATATCCAATTCAGGTTTTATCTGCCAACAGGGAAATATCAAGCAGTAATTCACCTGGTAGTAATGACACGAGGGGTAGAGACAGGCTAGTACATAAAGATGTGTTTGAACATAGACAAGTCCAAATACTGACTGAGGAAAGCATGCTCAAAGAACAGGATAAAGGAAAATCAATGAGTAAGTCAGCTCCAATAGAAGGACAACTGAAATGCCTCTACACTAAGGCAAGGAACATGGAGAACAAACAGGAGAAATTACAAATGTTTGTAAGTCTCCAGGGTTACAATGTCATTGGTATAACTGACACATGGTGGGATGGATCTCATGATTGGAGCATAGGGAGAGATGGATGTAGACTCTTCAGGAGGGACAGGCAGGGGAGAAGAGGAGGGGGCGTAGCCCTCTACGTCAATGATAAACTGGAATCCGTGGAGGTCAATCTGGGGATATCCAACACCAAAACAGAGAGCATATGGGTGAAGGTGAAAGGGAAGGCACAGGAAAGGGACATCACAGTAGGAGTCTGCTACAGACGTCCTGATCAGGAAGGCGAAGCAGATGAGGCCCTTTACAAACAAATAGGAGA
>VWZI01023931.1:221571-231865 GCA_013396835.1 Psilopogon haemacephalus | reverse complement strand
GCCCTTCTCTCAACACCTTCCAGCACCTCAACATCTCTCCTGAATTGAATTCGGCTCCCATCTGCTGCTGGCTCCAGAATGGGACATCCCCAGTGCCTGCCTGCAGCATCAGTGGCAATGAGGATGTCATTACCATCAGAGGATTTGGTTTGATGCTGGTTTGTGTATATTTTATAAGTATTTTTCATTAATTTCAGCTTTCTTTTCCAACCCATAAAATCTTTCCCCCTTATTGCCTTCCCTCTTCAGAAAGGAGGTTTAACGGAGGGGATCTGCCACTCACTTGAAGCCCAGCCCAGCCCTAACCCTTCATAACCTTAATGCCAACATCTCTTGCTTTGAGCAATTTTTCACACTGATTTTTCAGGCAACAAAAGATTTTATTTTTTTTTTTTAAGCTAAGTTATGACTCCCTGCCAATGGAGGTCATGCAAGCAAGGAGTCCAAATCTGGATTTAAAGAGGAGAAGGGAAAAGAGGAAAAAAAAAAAAAAGTGAAGTTTTGAGGTAATTATGAGTGCTGCATCACTGTTTTCCCTACACAAATGGCTGCCCATCTGCAATTTCACACATCTCAGCAGTACTCTCCACAATGGAAAAGGAACATTCCCCCTGACAGTGCATGAAATTTTTCAGCTATTTACTGTTGGACAAAAATTGGATTGAATAAAGGGTACCAAAAAAAAAAAAAAAATCACTCCAACAAACTTTTTAGAGAATCCAAAAGGATTTTTTTGTGGGTTTGTTTTTTTTTTTTTTAGCACATTCATAATTTTAAGTCTGCTGGCAACTAAAACATGGCCAGGATTACAGCTGAGTCATGGAAAACCAAAATAAATGTGCAGTGATGCATGGGTTTGTGTTTTAGCACTGAAAAAAAAAGATTGAGTTGTCTGGACGGCTGCAGTTTTCTCTTCCTTCCTGGGCTTGGGCTGCTCCCAATTAGAGCACAGCATTGCAATTCCTTGGGAAACTGAAAAAAATAAAGGACACTGCAGACAGAGCCACAAGACAAAGCTGTTTGGCTACTAGAAAGGAGCTGACAAGCATCCAGCACCACTCTGTGACAAAGTGTGCACTTGCAGCCCAGAGAGCCAAGCAGAGGCTGGGCTGCAGCAGGAGCAGTGTGGGCAGCAGGGCCAGGGAGGTGATTGTGCCCCTCTGCTGTGCTCTGCTGAGAGCCCACCTGGAGTAGTGCATCCAGTGCTGGAGCCCCTGGGACAAGAGGGATGTGGAGATGCTGGAGGGGTGCAGAGAAGGGCCCCGAGGATGCTGAGAGGGCTGCAGCAGCTCTGCTGTGAGCACAGCCTGAAAGAGTTGGGGCTGTGCAGGCTGCAGAAGAGGAGGCTCCCAGGGGACCTGATTGTGGCCTTCCAGGATCTGAAGAGGGCTACAAAAAAAGCTGGGGAGGGACTTTTGAGGCTATCAAGGAGTGACAGGACTAGAGGAATGGAGCAAAGCTGGAGGTGAGGAGATTGAGGCTGGAGGTGAGGAGGAAGTTGTTGAGCATGAGAGTGGTGAGAGGCTGGAATGGGTTGCCCCTGCAGGGAGGTGTTTGGGGCCAGATCCCTGGAGGTGTTTTTGGCCAGGCTGGCAGAGGCTGTGGGCAGCCTGCTCTAGGGCAGGGTGTCCCTGGGCATGGCAGGGGGGTTGGGACTGGCTGATCCTTGTGGTCCCTTCCAACCCTGACTGATTGTAGGATTCTAAGTATCTGGGAGGCCATGCAGAGGGAGGTGAAGCAGGGGTGTGGGAGTGCATGAACCACTGCTTGGCTCAGCAGCCCTTTGGCACCTGGTGAGCTCTGAGGGCTACTGCTCCACATCAACTTGTGTGGGTTGCTGAAAGGCTCTGGAACTGCTCCTCCATCTGCGTCTTCCCTTTGCAAGGCTGAAGGCTCCTCAGATAGCTCTAGGGATGTCCTCCTTCTCCTCTACTCTGCCCTGCTGAGATCATGCTGCCAATAACGTATCCAGTTTTGTCTCCCCAGTTCAGGAGTGACAGGGACATACTGGAAAGCATCCACAAGGATGGTTGAGGGGACCTGAACATCTCTGCTGTGAAGAAAGACTGAGGGACCTGGGACTGTTTAGTCTGGAGCAGTGAAGGCTGAGAGGGGATCTGACCAATGTCTGTAAATATCCAAGGGGTGGGTATCAAAATGAAGGTGCCAGGCTCTGTCTGGGGGTGCCCAAGGAACATTGGGTACAAGCTAGAATCCAGGAGGTTCCACCTCAATGCAAAGACTCACCTCTTGATGGTGAGGGTGTTGGAGCCCTGGAGCAGGCTGCCCAGAGAGGTTCTGAATTCTCCTCCTCTGGAGTCTTTCCAAACCCCCTGGCTGTGTTCCTTTGTGCCTTGCCCTGGGTGATGTTGCTCTGGCAAAGGGTTTGGACTGGATGATCTCTGTAGGTCCCTTGCAGCCCCTATCACTGTGAGTCTGTGATTTGCCCCACACAGACCTCCAAGGCTTTTCAAATGGGGACCTTTAGCAGATCATAGCACTGGCATTAGCTGTGCTCCCTACCTTACCAAGCTGTAGCTGCATTACAGGTGCTGGCTGTATGGCTATTGTGTGCTCTCATCTTCCTGACAGCAGCAAGCCAACGATCAGAGAGACCTGGTCTTAAAGGTCAAGGAATATCATATGTGTCATTTCAGCCTATCATCAGCTCAAACCAACCAACCAACCAAAAATAAAAGCCAAACACTAAACCTCTTTCCTTAAGCTTAGCTCAAAGTCAGCTTTGTTCTAGATCTTTGACAAACGTTGACCTGTTTCACTTTTTTTTTTCCCTGAGTACTTCCAGAGAAATACAAAAGAAAGGTAAATAAAATATACAAAACCACAAATCATAGAATCGTAGAATCAGTCAGGGTGCAAGGCACCACAAGGATCAGCCAGCTCCAACCCCCCTGCCATGCCCAGGGACACCCTACCCTAGAGCAGGCTGCCCACAGCCTCTGCCAGCCTGGCCAAAAACACCTCCAGGGATCTGGCCCCAAACACCTCCCTGCAGGGGCAACCCATTCCAGCCTCTCACCACTCATGCTCAACAACTTCCTCCTCACAGCCAGCCTCAATCTCCTCACCTCCAGCTTTGCTCCATTCCCCCCAGTCCTGGCACTCCCTGATAGCCTCAAAAGTCCCTCCCCAGCTCGTTTGTAGCCCTCTTCAGATGCTGGAAGGCCACCAGAAGGTCCCCTGGGAGCCTCCTCTTCTCTATCCTGCACAGCCCCAACTCTTTCAGGCTGTGCTCACAGCAGAGCTGCTGCAGCCTTCTGAGCATCCTCAGGGCCCTTCTCTGCACACCTCCAGCATCTCCACATCCCTCTTGTCCCAGTGGCTCCAGCACTGGATGCAGTACACCACACTTCAGAGAAACAATAAATTGGTCAGGTCTCATCTTCCACAAGCCTTTTCTACATCAGACTAGAGAAAAGTACTGTGAAACTGCTTCTTTCACCATCCTCATTAAACTCTATCATTGTAAAGAATGCCCAACAACAATGAAAGGGATGCTTGGAAGGATGTCCTATGGCCCAGCCCAGCAACAGCATCCATACTGCACTTAGCCTACAGCCAGCTGAGCATAAGCCAGCAGTGTGCCCAGGTGGGCAAGAAGGCCACCAGCATCCTCTCCTGAATCAGCAGCAGTGTGTCCAGCAAGACCAGGGAAGCAATTTTCCCCCTGTACTCAGCACTGGGGAGGCCAATCCTTGAGTTCAGTTTTGGATCCCTTCCTATAACAACATTGACGTGGTGAAGCAGGTCTGGAGGAGGGCAGTGAAGGTGGTGAAAGGTCTGAAGAACAGGTCTGATAAAGCTAAGGGAACTGGGGTAGGTTAGCCTGGAGAAAAGGGTGCTGAGGGGGAGCTGCCTGAAGAGCAGCTGCAGTGACATGCCTCCTGCTCTGCTTTCCCAAGAAGAAAAGTCCCCAGGTTGCATCAGGGGAGACTCAGTTCAGATATTAGGAACAATTTCTTCCCTGATAGCAAGAGCTACCAGGCCCTGGAAGAGGCTGCCCAGGGAAGCAGTGGGTTGCCCATCACTAGAGGAATGTAAGACAGGCAGATGTGGGACAGAGGCCTCCATGGTTTTGAGGAGACTCTAGTGCTGGGTTAACCAGTTGAGCTTGATGATCTTACAGGTCTCTTCCAACCAAAGTGATTGCATAGCTCTTGATCATGCTCACAAGCAAGGAGGGAGATTCTGAACGTGTCTTGTACTGAACTTTGGCACAGGGATGCATTCTATCCTGTGAATTCATCCTGCCTCTGAGTCATTTCCCATTTTTCCTGCTTTGCTGGCTTGACCCTGATAAACCAGGCTGAGAACTGCAGAAGAAATTCTCTTTCATCTAAAAAAAGTACAGCAAGTGGGAGATTTCTAGTCTGGGGCCTGATAGATGTGCTCAAGAGTTTCTGCCAACAATACCAAATGCCTTTCCAGCAGAAATAATTTGTGGGACATGTATTTATTGACCTTTTGGATGACCAAACACTGTCATAACTTGATCTTAATTACATTTTGTATCATTAGGTGTCTGAGCAAAGGCTAAGGATGACACCTCAACCCTTGATGAAGCTGCCAGCTGTGCTTCATAGGTAGTGACTCTGCAGCTGCCTGGAACAAGCTGGATTGTGCAGGCACAACTCCAACCAAAGAGCAGCACAAGAATCCACTTCAGGTCAGTACCAAAAGCTAGCAGAAAGGGGAAAATGCACAGAGCTAAATCTACACCACAATATAAACTGAGTGTAATACAAATGCCAAACAGATCATAGACTCAGAGTGGTTTAGATGATCTTTAAGGTCCCTTCCAACCCAGTCCCAGAGACAGGGACACCATGGAATATGACAGAATAGAATATAAAATAATAAAAATAGAACAGAATAACAAAAATAAAAATAGAATAAGCCAGAATAGAGTAGAATATAGAATAGGACACAGTATAGAATAGGACAGAGTATAGAATAGGATAAGCCAGGTTGGAAGATAACTCCAAGCTCATCCAGTCCAACCTAGCACCCAGCCTCAGCCAATGGCACTCAGTGCCCATCCAGGCTTTGCTTCAACACCTCCAGGGATGGGGACTCCACCACCTCCCTGAGCAGCCCATTCCAATGCCAATCACTCTCTCTGTGCAGAACTTCCTCCTAACATCCAGCCTATACCCCCCCAGGCACAGCTTGAGGCTGTGTCCAGGTTGCTCAAGGCCTCATCTAACATGTCCTTGAAACCCCCCAGGGAGGAGCCATCCACAACCTCTCTGGATAACCTGTTCCAGAGTATCTCCACCCTTTGCTCCAAAGCCAACCCTGTGTCTTCAGCTGGAGACAGTGCCCAGATACTGCAGATCTAAAGACCAAAGCTCCTGCCACAGTAGATGAGCCTTTTCCTGCCTGCATTTCCCTTGCTGTGTAATTTGATCATTAACAGCCTTCGTGCCTGTTCCAAATAAAAAACATCCTTAATGGCTTTTAAAGGCAGCTTTTTTTTCTCCTTTCTCTTGAAATTTAAAAAAAAAAAAAAAATCTTTTCAGGTTGGGTTGTTGGTTTTTGTTGGTTTTTTTTTTTTTTCCCCTCTAAATGACAAAAAAACAACAAAAAATTTCTTGCTGCCAGTAGTGGTAACATATTAATTATTTAACTGAAATAAATGCATGTGTTAATGTGCTTAATTAAGCATACAAAGCTCTTTATTTGATGTTATTTGTATTTAAGATTCCCTGTTTTCCCTGAAGTATTTATTATCCAAGGCATGATTCCTCTAATCTTAGATATACTCTGGGACCGAAGCACTATTCTGTATCAGCATTCCTCAGCTGCTTTAATCGTGAACAGATATATTACAAACCATGTTAATGAGCTGTTTAGCATTCACATATTAGGCTTTTCCCCCCCCCCTCATTCTGTATGGAAATGCCACTATAAAAATTCTAAGAGTACTAGTTTAATGTGCACGATAATGATGAGATTCAAAGCAAATAAGGAGGAGGAAATCTGTGGTGGCAGTGAATATGAAATGGATTAGTACGTCCTCAATGTGCTTTACATTGGTATAAAATTACTAAGCATGTAATTAAGTAGGATCAAATGCACTGTTTGTTTTTTTTGGGGGGGGGTGGGGGGGGGGTAACGTTTCAGCCATTTGAGATGTTTCGTCTTTAAGAAATTAATTTCACACTTTAATGAGCTTCTGGTAATTTCCTCCTCCTGCTATGGAGTCACCTGGAGCGGGGACACGCGGGAAACCCACCACGATCACGAGAAGAAGTGACCTGGGTGGGAGGCCAGGCTGCAGCCACTGCAGAGGAAGGTTAAGAACGAGGCAAATTAAATAATTTTGTAAGCACAGAAACAGTTCAGTCCGACTGACCTTATTCATCAGGCACACTCAGGATTGTTAGCAGGAAAGAAATTATGTCGTTACTTAGACCAACGGCAGCTTTGACCTGCCTGACCTCAGAGATGTCACCATTGTGGCCAAACTGAAGTGAGAGTTGGTGGTGGAAGAGCTTAACAAGTGAAGCCATCAGCCTTCAGCACACTTACATCTGCATGCAGCTCACAGAAATAAATAAGAACTGAAAACCCAGCTCCTGGTAAGGTGGAGAGACAGAGAGAGACAGGACTGTGCTGTGCCTTGGAGAGAGGATGCAGCACTGAAACGTCACCATTGTGGCCAAAGTGAAGTGAGGGTTGGTGGTGGGGTTGCTTAACGAGTGAAACCATCAGCCTTCAGCACACTTGCATCTGCATGTAGCTCACAGAAATAAATAAGAAGAGAAAATGCAGCTCCTGGTAAGGCAGAGAGACAGAGATGGGACTGTGCTGTGCCTTGGAGAGAGGATGCAGCACTGAAACATCACCATTGTGGCCAAAGTGAAGTGAGAGTTGGTGGTGGGAGTGAAACCATCAGCCTTCAGCACACTTACATCTGCATGTAGCTCACATAAATAAATAAGAAGAGAAAATGCAGCTCCTGGTAAGGTGAAGAGACAGAGAGAGACAGGACTGTGCTGTATCTTGGAGAGAGGATGCAGCACGGAAACATTGCCATTGTGGCCCAAGTGAAGTGAGAGTTGGTGGTGGGAGTGAAACCATCAGCGTTCAGCACACTTACATCTGCATGTAGCTCACAGAAATAAGTAAGAAGTGAAAATGCAGCTTCTGGTAAGGTGGAGAGACAGAACTGTACTGTGCCTTGGATATAGCACTGAAACATCACCATTGTGGCCAAAGTGAACTCAGAGTTGGTGGTAGAAGAGCTTAACAAGTGAAGCCATCAGCCTTCAGCACACTTACATCTGCATACAGCTCACAGAAATAAATAAGAACTGAAAACCCAGCTCCTGGTGAGGTGGAGAGACAGCGACAGGACTGTGCTGTGCCTTGGAGAGAGGATGAAGCACTGAAACATCACCATGGTGGTGGTAGAGGAGCTTAACAAGTGAAGCCATCAGCCCTCAGCACACTTACTTATTTCTGTGAGCTGCATGCAGATGTAAGAAGTGAAAATGCAGCTTCTGATAAGGTGGAGAGACAGCGACAGGACTGTGCTGTGCCTTGGAGAGAGGATGCAGCACTGAAACATCACCATTGTGGCCAAAGTAAAGTGAGGGTTGGTGGTGGAAGAGCTTAACGAGTGAAGCCATCAGCCTTCAGCACACTTACATCTGCATGCAGCTCAGAGAAATAAGTAAGAAGTGGTGAAAATGCAGCTCCTGGTAAGGCAGAGAGACAGAGATGGGACCACGCTGTGCCTTGGAGAGAGGATGCAGCACTGAATGAAGCCCCAGCAGTGGAAACAAGCTTGCTCCTCAACTCCAGTCTGGCTTTGGGCAGGGCATTACAAACCAATCAAACAAAGCATTTGCAGCCACGGAGAGCCCAACACCTGCCTAGCTTCTCTTACTCATTTAAAATGCTGGACACAGCACACCTCTGCCCTCGTGGTCCCAGCTCAAGGCACGTTCTCCTCTGTGTGACTTCCCAAGCACCGAATGCAGAGCTGTGGGCACCAGCAACACTCTAGAATGAAGGGGCTGAGGAGGCTGGAGGAAGGTCCCTTGAAAGGCAAGACAACAGGAGGGGATATTTATTTTACTGAAAATACAGTCAGAGAAGACAGATTTCAGTAGGAGAAATATCTATTTATCTTATTATTGTACTGAAGAGGTACTATAGTACATAACTTCTCCTTTCACAGCAGAGATCTATTATTTATAGCAGATAACTATTATTTATACCGCTCATTATTGGCACCCACTTTGTGCATCTCAGCTTACTACTGCCTTTAGGTTATGAAACACTCTTGCAAACTCAATTACCTTGCGGCAACAAGAAGCTGTCAGAGCAAAAGACAGCAGCCATCAGAAATCTCTCTCAGACAAACCTGAACAGCTATTAAAATTACCTAATGTATCAAAAAAAGGTATAGAAGGAGAGCAGAAAAAGAGTCACAACGAGTTAGAAAAAGTCATTTCAGTATTATCTGTAGCCTTGAGCATAAAGGCTGACTACAGTCTGGGCGCAGAACCACGGAGCAGCAGGGGTCTGCAGAGACCTCTGGAGATCACCCAGTCCCAGCCCCTTGCTCAAGCAGGGGCACCTAGAGCAGGTAGGCCAGAATCACAGCGTAGGTTTGAATCTCTCTAGAGAAGAAGGCTCCACAACCTCTCTGGGCAGCCTGCTCCAGGGCTCCATCACCCTCACAGCAGAGTTTTTCCCATACTTACGAAGGTTGAGGAAGTGAAGCAAGAGGAGAAACATTTAGATTAAGACAAACAAAACATTTAGATTAAGACAAACAAGATCCAGAACAAGAACTATTACTTTTTACACCTATATTTTCTTTCAGTGCTTAACTAGTGAAAAATAAGCTTGCCACATCTATACTTTGAAATCAGCTTATTGCCAACACACTACTAACAGCTGGACCTTCTCAGAAGCTGTGCCTTCAGTGAGGTTATCAATGCCAGATGGTACAAATTACCTTAGCCTTCCCCATGAGCAAACAAAGACACAAGCCTGTGCCCAGAGTCCTACAAACACTTCTTCTCATAAGTAGAACTCCCCAGGAACTTCCCTGATCTTTGAGGTCTCTTCCAACCTAAACCATTCTATGATTCTGTAATTTCATAATGGGCACACCCAAACCTTACACACAATTTAAGACCCAGCTCAAAGAAAAGGATGCACATGGATGTTGACCCAACTTTGAGTAATGTGAGATGAAGATGTCAAACAATGCAGACCTCAAACTGCTTCATTTGGCACCCCTAAGTTTCATCTGAAAGTACTGGAGCATAGGTAAGAGTTGCTGCAAGGCAGAAGGGCTCGGGTTGGGAGGGAGCTCAGAGCTCATCTGCTCCAACCTCCTCACCGTGCCCAGGGACACTTCTCAGCTACACTCAGCTGCTCAAGGACTCATCCAGCCTGGCCTGCAGCACCCCCAGCACAGAGGCTGGATGTTGGACTGGATGATCCTGCTGGTCCTTTCCATCCACAGCAATTCATAGTGATTAGATGTTGTGCTCAGGGATTTGGTTTAGTCAAGGACTTGTCAGCGTGAAACTAATGATTGGACTCAATGATCTTGAAGGTCTTTTCCAACCTAAGAAATTCTGTCATTCTGTGAGGCATCCACAGCCTCCCTGGGCAGCCTGTGCCACACTCTCACCACCCTCACACTCAGGAGCTTCTTCCTCAGCTCCACTCTAACCCTGCTCTGCCTCAGCTCCAAACCATTGCCCCTTGGACACTCTCAGCACAAGTCCCTCTGCAGCCTTCCTGCAGGATCCCTTCAGGCACTGGCAGCAGCTCTGAGGTGCCCCTGGAGCCTTCTCCTCTGCAGGCTGCACCCCCCCAGCTCCCTCAGCCTGTGCTCACAGCAGAGCTGCCCCAGCCCTTGGAACTTTCTGGATTTGATCCGTGTGCCTGTAAGCTAACATAAGGATCTAAATCCCGAGGGATGCTTTTGGAAATTAAATCTTTTTTTTTTCTTTTTTTTTTTTTTTTTCCTATAACTTTCTTTTCTTCTTCATTAAAGGTCTCAAGTGCAGCAGAGCTGAATGCAGCCTGCTGGCTGCAGCCGAGCTGCACTTCGCCACAGATCTGCGTTGTTCTGTGCGAGCAGAGGTTTCCCTTGCGCCGTTCCTTTGTCCGCAGCAAAGTGCCCTCTTTGCTGACTTGAAACCACCGTGCCTTTTGTCCTTAATAGCACATCTCAATTCTTATTTTAAATCGCAGCCCTTTTTTTTTTTTTTTTTTTTTTCAAAAGGAGCGATT
>VWZI01023931.1:204863-220967 GCA_013396835.1 Psilopogon haemacephalus | reverse complement strand
CCCAAAAAAAAAAAAAAAAAAAAAAAAGGTTTCTGTCGATCTTAGGCACTTCTGCTTTCTCCTAAATGTGTTTTCAAATGTCCTCGGTGTCTAATCAATAGCCAATGCTGGGAGATGTTCATTTGCCCTGCCTGCCGAGTACCAAAGCTGCTCTGGCAGAGGGTGCCATGGCAGCCTAACGAGCAGCACTCTGGCAATCGCCTCCAGATCTGGCTGATTTACCCTGCTTAAGGAGCATTGCTCATTTCCCAAAATACTCTCCCTTCCCCGGTGCTGACTATTGCGTGACAAGGCGGTGAGAGACAAAGAGCTGGTGGAGGGAAGATGAAAACGGAGCCAGGAGATGAAGGAGTAAGAAGGAATAAAAATTAGGACATCAGTGAAAAGGATGAGATCCATGAGAGGGGAAAGGGAATCTGTTTAGGATGATGAGAAGGAAAAATAAAGGAAGGAGGAAGATGAAAGGTAGTTTTCAGAGTACTTTTAAGTAGTTTTGTCAGCAGAGCTAGGGAAAAAGGCAAGGAAAGTGGGAAAATGATGAATAAAGCAAGAGTCGATGCACACTCAGAGCTGGAGTGTAAGGGATAACACTGAAGTACAGAAGGCTTGCAAGGAGCCAAGAACCAAAGGAAAGAAGAGAGGAGGAAATAAGTAATGAAGCTGTTAGGCTGTAAAAGAGAATGCAAATTAAACGAGTGCCAAATAAACGTGCACAAAACCACCACAGGAGGGAAAAAACCCAAAAGCACAAATCAGTACACAAACTACATGAGCTGCAGAGCAAATACAGAGAGGGGGAACAACCAACAGCAAAACCACACAAAGCAAGCTCCCAATCTCTCCCTCCACCACTTGCCTAAGGGTCAGTCACTGTGCCACTCCCTCAGGCACAGAGTTTCTGCCCCAGTGTGCCTCAGAGACTCTCTGGTGCGGTTCCCTTCAAGCACAGGGCAGTTGTTGAGCTCCTCACTGGGGCTCACAGTGCAGGAAACACATCCCTGCTGTGACAGAGGACTCCACCTGGGATGTCTGGCTTGTCTGCAGCCAAATATTGCCAAGAAAGTCAACGTTGAACGAAGAATGAAAGAGAAAAATTAAAAAGCCAAACCACTCTGTTAGGCTTCACAGGCAGCAGAGCTCCTGAAGAGGCACTGCCAAACCTTTTCAACCTCCCTGGCCACATGTGCACTTCCTTGCAGCTGTAATTTATAGCTTAGCTATGAAAATAAAATTGCTTTGGGTTAAAAACTTTGTTTTCAAGTCTTGGTCAAAGCATGAATTACTTTTATAGCTATTTTTTTTTATTTCCTAAAGATGGATCTTTTCATTTTCCTGTCTTATGAGTATATATCCCATTAGATCTGCTTCTGTGTAGGAAGTGCAATTTTAGCAAGCAATTAGTCCATAAATGAGCTGTTGCAGAGCCTTAGGTATTGGGCACCATCCTTCAAAGGCTCTGTCCTGGCCTTGTATTATACCTGCATGTTTCCACAGACCTCAAAAGAGGCTCATTTGTGTCAGCAATCATTTAATTGAATTCCCTGTGAACCAATTTTGGAAAACCATGCACAAGATAATCAGCCATAGACTACAAAGGGGGAGGGATGAAAAAAAAAAAAAAAAGCAGTATTTCTAATGGCCCGTGTCACTGAGAGATGCAGTGACCTTCAAGTCCTTCACTCCTCAACTTCTTGGTGCATCTTTTATTCCAGAGGAAGATGTGCAGCCAGGGAGCTGCAGAACTGACACCTGTGTGAACCTGCAGCTCTTGCCAGGCTTGTGAGACAGCAACACCGAGCCTCACTCTGCACTTCTCATCTTGCACACACAGACACACAGAGCAGCCCCAGGGATTTTGGGCACTACACCTCCAAATTCCATTAGTATAAAAAATTCCCATAGGGAAAGGTAACAATGGAATCTGATGCTGCTTCTTATCAGAGAGTACTTGAATGGCTCAGGTTGGAAGGAAACTTCAAGAGATGAATTCCTCCAACATCCCACCGTGGGCAGGGACACCTCAACTAGGCTCAGCCACTCAAGGATTCATCCAACCTGGCCTGCAACATCCTGGTGAGACCCCAATTTGAGTACTGCCTTCAGTTTAGGGCTCCTCAGTTTAAGAGAGGCAGGGATCTGCTGGAGAGGGTCCAAGCGAGGGCTGTGAAGATGGAACACTGCCTGATGAGGAGAACCTGGTGAGGGGAGGCTGAGGGACCTGAGGCTGCTTAATCTGGAGACTCTGCAACATCTGTTGACATTTGTCATTTTGTTGGGGCTCATTTCCTACAAGACTTTTGGAAGCTAAAGTTTTATGCTACTGATGTGAAAAGATCCAGATTCAGAGTGAAGTGAGCACAGGATGACCCCAAGGTGATTTACTCTGATGAAGTCACACAGCCAAGCATCTCATAGAATCAGTCAGGGTTGGAAGGGGACCACAAGGATCAGCCAGCCCAAATCCCCCTGCCATGCCCAGGGACACCCTACCCTAGAGCAGGCTGCCCACAGCCTCTGCCAGCCTGGCCAAAAACACCTCCAGGCAGCTGGCCCCAAACACCTCCCTGCAGGGGCAACCCATTCCAGCCTCTCACCACTCTCATGCTCAACAACTTCCTCCTCACCTCCAATCCCCACCTCCAGCTTTGCACCATTCCCCCAGTCCTCTCACTCCCTCACAGCCTCAAAACTCCCTCCCCAGCTCTTTTATAGCCCCTTTCAGATCCTGGAAGGCCACAATCAGGTCCCCTGGGAGCCTCCTCTTCTGCAGCCTGCACAGCCCCAACTCTTTCAGTCTGTGCTCACAGCAGAGCTGCTGCAGCCCTCTGAGCATCCTTGTGGGCCTTTTCTCCACACCTTCAGCATCTCCACATCCCTTCTGTCCCATAGGCTCCTGAAGTGGATGCAGCACTCCAGGAGGGCTCTCAGCAGAGTGGAGTAGAGGGGGAAAATCACCTCCCTCAACCTGTTGGCCACACTTCTTGCTGAAGAACAGGTGCAAGCAGCTACTCTGCTGAGCAGATCCCTTGTTTGATAACTGCAGAGAGCAAAATTACCAAGAGTGCAAACACGAGGCCACATTTTTTTCCCCCGACACCCAACAGTTTTCACTGCAGCTCATCCTCAAAAGTATGCAAAGTTATTTATTGATCTGGGATTTTCCAAAGCTACCTAAAGAGTGCTTTGGGAACCTGTTTGCTATCGATTTTCAATCCATCCACTCATAAAAGAATCAGGAGCTTTAGGAACTGTTGTGTTTGTTGTTTCGTGCCACTTGGCATCCAATTATCTTGTCCTCTGCAGGTCTGTTGAGGCACCAAATTAACAAATTTTAAGCTTGTAAAAAAAAACCAAAACAAAAAACCTATCCTCCCACAATTACTGCCCAGAGAACTGAAGAAGTTATTTTAGCAAGCAGAGAGAAAGTCAAACTTTTCAACAAGGTACTTCTGATTGCTGTCATTCTTTTCTTCCTCCAACTTCAGTTTAACTATGATTACAGAAGATGGCATTGCCTCAAAATCCCAGAGGGGGAAAAAAAAAACAAAAACAAAAAAACCAACATATCAGAGATCATTTCAACCTATTATGATAAGCCTACAACTACTCAAACTTAGACCATTGCAATTTGATGATTTGTTAATGGCAACTAGGAATGAATTCCAGACAACCCAGGTACACATAAATCAGGCTGAGGATGTAATCAAACACCTATTCACCTGCATAGCACTTGAAAAAGCTCAAATCCAAGGACAGAGGCAGGATAACAAAGAAAGTCCAGCTGTGGACATCTGTCATGGAAGGCTAACAGGCCTAAAACATGTGCTGGCTTGCCCCACCCTACTGCTGATGGGGGAAAAGGAAGGCTTGGGCCATTATGTCCCCTCCCAAAGTGATTAACAGGTACCCACAGGTGTTGATACACTTGTCAGTGTCTTGCCCAAGTAAGGGATTGGAGTTGCCCAATATAGTTAGTTTGGCAAATGCCATTCTGTTTGGTGAAGCTCTGTGGCCAAAGCAGCCTTTGCACCCCACCAAATATCAATGGAACTAAGTTGCAATCACTTGTGCTGATCTATGCTGGCTCTGCCTCACTGCTCTGCCTCAGTTTGTTCTGCTCTGCTCAGACAACCTGCTCTGCCTCGTGTTTCAGGCCAGCTTAGCCCTGATGTTTTGGACTTGAGCTATCTTGAAGTGCCTCCATTTTCCCAGGAGGAGTGCCCCAGGCTGTGGTGAGCAGTGCCACCCACATCCTGCTCTCTGCACATCTGCAAGAGCTGCACCTCTGCAAACCTCTGTGCCAAGAGGAACCAGGAGCAGGTCAGAGCTCATCTGCTTCTTTCCCAGCACCCTGCTAGAGCCTGGGAAGATCTGGAAGCCTCTCAACAGCTATCAAGATGCTGAGCAGATCCAACACTGCCACAAAGGAGCCAGGGACTAGCTCTGAGTTCTACTCCACCACCATGAGTGGAGCAGACTTTCCCTGGGGCTCCAGGCTGCCTGCTTATAAGTGGGGTAAGGCCATTTTGTGGGTAAACATTTCCAATATTCTGATTCTCCTAAATTAATGATATCCCCATAAGCATCCTTGTGAAGACTTTCCCAACCAAATTAGAACCTAAGTGTGACTGGTTTGGAGAGAGTTTGTGGGCAGGGTTTTGTTTTGTTTTTTTTTTTAACAAAATAACTACATATTTTATAATTCCTGCCTCCTTAATTGCCCACAATCAATTCAGTTCTGTACCAAGTGGATGCTGGAACACTGCAACAGGTTGCCCAGGGAGGTGGTTGAGGCCTGGAGGTAATTCAAGATGAGTCTGGACAGTGGTCTGGGCAACCTGATGTAGTTAAGGATGTCCCTGCTGACTGCAGAGGAGCTTGGACTAGATGATCTTTGGAGGTCCCTTCCAACCTAGACCATTCTATGATTCTAAAGTACTCCTGGCTCTGAAAACAGCCTCATGCTTCCTACTGCTGCCACAACTTCCCCTCCTTTTCATGGCCTTTCAGCAGCCACTATTTGCCAACATCCCTGTGAAGATTTTTTCCGACCAAATTTAGCTTTATTTGGAGAGAGTTTGTGGGTGAGACTTTTTGGAAATAAAATCACTATATATTTTAGATTTTCTGCCTCATTAATTGCCCCAACTAATTCAACAACTCCAGAGGGAGGATTGCAGCCTGGTGGAGCACAGTGAAATGCTTCCAGAATTGTGATGCTACCAGAGCAAGCCAGTGTCAAGTCCTTCCACGTCTGGACAGCAGACCTCTCCTTGTGCTGTGTGTTTGCTTCCCCCTCATGAAATATTCACAGTATTCAAGCAATACTTAGGGTCACAGCCAGCTCTCATGGGCAGCTGTGCCACAGCAAAGCACTGCTGCCTGCAAGGTGCTACAGCACTTCTCCCATGAGCACAGCCTGAAAGAGTTGGGGCTGTGCAGGCTGCAGAAAAGGAGGCTCCCAGGGGACCTGATTGTGGCCTTCCAGGATCTGAAGGGAGCTACAAAAAAAGCTGGGGAGGGACTTTTGAGGCTATCAGGGAGAGACAGGACTACGGGGAATGGAGGTGAAGAGATTGAGGCTGGAGGTGAGAAGGAAGTTCCTGAGCATGAGAGTGGTGAGAGGCTGGAATGGGTTGCCCCTGCAGGGAGGTGTTTGGGGCCAGATCCCTGGAGGTGTTTTTGGCCAGGCTGGCAGAGGCTGTGGGCAGCCTGCTCTAGGGTAGGGTGTCCCTGGGCATGGCAGGGGGGTTGGGACTGGCTGATCCTTGTGGTGCCTTCCAACCCTGACTGATTCTTTGATTCTATGAAAAGAGCTCAGGGTATTCTTGTGCCAGACCTCAAAGTCTCTCTTCACGGAGCAGGCACCAGGCTCTGTTTCAACATCTTCCTCTGCTCATGGCTAAGAGACAATAAACCAACCCCCTCCGCACCAAGCATTACAAAACCCCAAACACAATCATTGTGTACAGTTCCAGAAAGATGCTACAGGAAATAAGCAGTTTCTTTTTCTGCTGTTTTCCTTCCCCTTGCCTTAGCACAATGCATTCTGACACAGAGCAGTCTGCGAGCTGAGACTAAAAACACAATATACAAACCAGACAAATTCAGAAGCTGTAAACACACAAACCCAGTCCTGATGTACTGAATGGATGGAGTTATTTGCCAGTAATACCTTTCAGATCCTAACCCTGTCGGGAGGAGATGGAGGAGAAAAACAGGTGTATGACAGAAGGTGTATTAGAAGGTTAGTAGGTTGAAGGAGGTTCTCCTGCCCCTCTACTCTGCCCTGGTGAGGCTGTATCTGGAATACTGTATCCAGTTCTGGGCCCCCCAGTTCAAGAAGGACAGGGAGCTGCTTGAGAGAATGTAGCACAGAGCCACAAAGATGATCAAGGAAGCTGAACATCTTCCTTATGAGGAGAGCCTGAGCTGTGCTGCTTGGAGAGGAGACTAAGGGCTGACCTCATTCATGTTTAGAAATACCTTCAGGGTGAGTGCCTGGAGGCTGGAGCCAGGCTCTGCTGCATGATGCCCAATGGGCATGAGTGGAACCTGAGGAATAGGAGGTTTCTTGTGAACCTGAAGAAGATTTTTTTTCCTTATGAGGGTGACAGAGCACTGGAACAGGCTGCCCAGGGGAGTTGTGGAGTCTCCCTCTCTGGAGATATTCAAGAACTGTGTGGATGTGTTTCTGTGTGACCTGCCCTGGGTGATGCTGCTCTGGCAGTTGGGCTGGACCAGATGAGCTTTGGAGGTCTCTTCCAGCCCCTGACATTCTATGATTCTACATTAAATGTCTAGATTTCAGAAGCCATTGACATTCCTTGGGCAACTGTATGGCTTATTTAGAGATTAATACAGTACTCAGAAGTGAAACTGTACAATGCAACACACACCCCAAAATGACAACCTTGTAACCTGGGTGTCTGAGAAAAAAAAAATAAATCAGTGAGCCTCCCCACTTAAGTGTCTACAAAGTTGAAATAAGCAAATTTTTGCATTTTAAGGCCAACACTAATGGCAAGAATGGGAAAAATAAGCCAAAACCAACCCCAAACCTTCCTACAAAACTAAACTCAGTTGCCCCAAGACACGCACTGAAGAGAAATTTGCAACTACTGATTGCCTAAGGAGGGCAAGATGGAAGAGGCAGGCAGTAGGTGACACAAAAGGCTGCCACTGGGTTTTGTTTGTAAAACTCCATACTCATTTTAACAGTGTCATTGACTTTTGGAGTTGCCCTGGCAGATGAGCATATGGAGAGCAATTTTGATTTTCATTTACAGTAAGGAACTCCTCTAAACATTTGCACCAGCCTGCAGGCCAGCACCTCTTTGTAAAAGTCAACACACGTCTGGCACATCTGAGATGAGTCCTATTGATTTCAAGTGAGCTTGCCAGTTTAGCCTACTGAAGAGCCTGGCATCACCTGATTAGGTTAAGGGGATTGATTTTTTTTTTTTTTAATCTTGACTGCTAGAAAAAAAACCTAAAGACCACCCAAAACAAAGGTAGAAATTACTTGGTCAAGAGCTGCATTAATAAGTTTCTTTAGATTTACTAATATTTTTTGTTTTGTTGTTTTCTTTTTTTTTTGTGGCTTTATTTGTTTTTCTCATAAACAGAAGAGAGAAGAAAAAAAAAAACCAGAGTTCAATATGCTACTAATTACAGAACCTGGTTCTCTGGCACTATAAAAAGCAGCAGCTCCACTGAGAGCAGAAAGAATTATAGCTGCTGAGAAACAGAAGGACATGGGCATAGGTGCCGAAGGAACTTCACTTCTGGTTTTCAAGATCTTTATGTGACCGTTCAGCAAAAGACAGGAAGCAGACGGGTCCCAGAGTGGTGATGGAAGCTGTCTGTCAGCTCAGAATGCAGGCAGTGACAGGGCACCTTCACCATGCTTGTGGAAAGCCCAAGGAATCTGTGCCCACACCAAATCTTGCCCCAAGCGTTGCCAGTGCAGAGGCTAACCCAAGGCAGCCCCAAAATGCCAATGTTGTGGTTTGAGGGTGTCATGGGAGGCCTGAACATGCCCTGGCTTGCCCAGAGATGTTTTTCTGCTCTCTCTCCTTCTGTTGTGGGGAGAAGCAACTGCAGGAAAGAGGACCAAGAACCTGAAGCCACTGAGTCTAAGAACTCTGCTTTTCCCAGACTTGTTTTTCTTCTGTTTACATCCTGTGGTGAACAGAGAACACACATTTGTCTTGTGCCTGCCTCGTGCAAGGCTTATGTTTTCCCAAGTTTGGCTAAAGTAAGCCTATGGCTTCACCTAATATGGTCAAGCTGCCATTCTGATTGGCTAATTTGTGTCCAAAGGTCCCTTAGACTCAGGCTGTATTGACAAAGGAGATGAGCAGGTAGAGGTGAGGTGCTTTGTTTGCTTGCTGTTGCCACCATTGTTTCTGTCTTATCCTGTTCTCTGCTTCTGGAAGTGTACTGCCAGAAGTGGAGTGTACAGCCATGTTATGCTAAACTATAAGCTAGATCTGCTGCGTAATAACCAGCCCTAATATGTTGGGTTTGTCTACCTGAAAACTGCCTGCCTCAAGTTGACCAGCAATGGGCCAGCACAGCCAGTGTGACATCCGTGCTGAGACTGCACATCTGAAGACATCCTGCCCACACCTGCGAGTCTCCTGCCGAGATGGGAAGCCCTGGAAGGGACATGCAGATCCCCCAGAGGAATGAAGACCAGGTCAGAGATTGCCTGTCTCTTGCCCCAGCAGCCTGTGAAGCCTGGGAAGAATCAGAAGCCTCAATGGCTGACAAGGCATCGACAGAACTCCCTGAAAGCTTTTGGGTGCTGCTTGAAGCTGTAGCTGGCCCCATGAGTCGAGAAGCAATTTTTGTGAGTAAATACTCAAAGCCTCTTCGCCAAAACTCTGTAACTGAACCTAACTGAATCCTTGCCTTCTGCCTTAAAGCAGAAAGCAGCTCCTTGAGGCCATCTAGTAGACAAGCAGCACACTGACTGCAAGAACCTTCTCTTCCAGTCCAATACATCTTGTGTTATTGCTAGTTATTTCTGAAACCTTCTAGATCCTATCTTACCATCTGTAGAATGTTTCCATGACTGCTGCAAAAGAACCTGATTATTATTAAAGTTAGGGGTGGGGGGAACACTCCTGAATACCAAAATTGATAGATGATATTACCTTTGAAAAAAATACCATCTCACAATCAATTAATGCCCCTCCATTACAGAGGGCTTCCAGGTTATCCTTTTGCTGCTTTCAGTCCAGTCCTAGGTCTCTTTGTTAATGCCAATGAAGCGACTGGGCTGTATAGTTTTGGGTGGATTGCTGAGGAAATCAGTTGGTGCAGGGATATCAGAGGTTTGGTACAGCCTAGCAACTCTCATGTTCTCTTGCTAACCCCAGTTAAAGTGCCACCAGGAGACAGGCAGCAATGACATTTACTTCCTAGAAGCTTTCTGCAAGTAGACAGTGGAGTGCTGAGGCTGGTAAGACATTTCATATTCTCATCATGGGAACAGCTGCAGGAGGAGAATTTCTCTCCTCTTACACTCTTTGAAATCTCCACAGGAGAGAAGTTAAGAACTTCCACTTGCAGGAAAAGCTTTGATCAATGCTTACATGCTATTGGAACCCAGAAAACTCTTTTACCACGCACAGAAAATCGATCAGCCTCCCTGTGTTTATGGCTGTAGGAGCAAGTACCAACATCTGTCAGGCTACACCAAGTAATTCTTCCTATGCAAATCAGCAAAGAGCTTGCAAAGAGGTGTTGCATTCATGCACAAAGAGACGTGACTCAGTGCACTACAGCTGGAAGGTGCTGCACATTGGCATTGATGCCACAGAGTCCTCAAATTCTTCTGTGAGAACATTTGCAAAGTAGCTTACAATTCCTTGCAGATACTGAGACACAGACCATTAGCAGAAAAACCCAGGAGGGTCATCTCTGGTGAGAAACAACTTGCCTGGAGAAGAAATGCTTCACAGGGAGTTATCTTAACTAAAGTCCAGAACCACCCAGACCACAACATAACTGTGCCCAGCATCCCAGTGCTGTTTCCTGATTTTCACACAGAGTCCTGGACTGAACTGGACTGCCAGGGTAGGGCACCAGGCTCAACATTGTTCCAGCTCTGCCTGCACAGTCAGTTGTTCCCAGGCACCTCATCAGTGAGCAGCTCAGAGGGCTACAGGAACTGTATGTGCATAAGGAGTCAAGCACCTTCCTGCCCTCTGAGCAGAAAAAGCAACGATGCAAACTCCTGCCTTTGACTTAGGAGCCTCTAAATCATGCATCCAGCACAGACTGTTGGCATTAGCAAAGGGAAAGGTGTTTCCAAGAGGGCTGGGCTGGCTGATGCCAGGAAAAGCCTAACCTGCTTTCCCACTCCATCCTCCTTTCTTCAAGCCATCAGCAAACGTCAACAGGCTAAGTTTTGAGTACGTCACGACCTGTAAAAGGCACCACTGAACACAGATCCCACGGGCAGTACCAGCAACATGCAGAGTTTCTGGGGAGAAAGCATTCAGGCGCTCAGCAAAGCTGCTGGGTTTGGAACTCAGTGCTCAGTATCAGGAGGCAAATTAAAAACCGTGGGACCCTTACTGCAAGATTCATTAGTTAGCAGAAAAATCTTCTAACTGCAGGTGAGACTATGCATGAAAACATTGTATTAGAGAAGAGGGCAATCAATCACCAGGGCAGCAAGAAACCCTTGGCTGTATCTCAGGCTTCCAACCGCAGTATTCTGCTTTTGAGGAGTCGGAAAGTGTTTGCAAGGCAGTCAGACCCAGCACCCTCCCCACAGCCCCAGAGGCAATTTTCCCATCTGCTCCAGAGAACAAAAAGCTGCAGTGGAAAGGTTGCAATCATCAGGGCAATGTTTGCCCAGACAGAAATGATTTCCAGACATCTTGAATTTCTGTCCTTCCTTTTAGAGATCAGACTCCTAACGACTGTCTGATCTTGGGTACTTTCTTCTCTGCCAGCAGCAAGCCACCCTGGTAGCCTTCCTGATTGCCTGGCTTGCTTTGATACAAAATACATGGCTCTTGGCTTGCCTTGAGTGATTGCCCTGGGGATAACAATCAGGAAATTCCCTCATTTTGCTCAGGAGACAGGAAATAAGGGAACATTATGGTTTAATATCACCTCATCAGTAGTCTACAGGGGCCTAGGAGAAAACAAGGCTGCAAGGTTACTGCGCTGCTCTGCTCTGCAGAAGCTCTTAACCACCCTGCAAAAGCAGAAGCTCTTCTACTGTAATTAAAAATCTTTTATTAAAGCTTCCTCTTTGTTTCTTTCCCTCCTCATAGAATTTGCATCATCTTTCATTCCTCCCTTTGATGTTTGCATACTCTTTATACTTCTATTGAAGCCATTTTGTACTCTCCATTTCCCAGCCCAATTTCCCTTCAGCCCCTTTAGAGGAGTATGCTTCTGATGTGCCTGACACTGCCTCTGCCCTCTGCAGCTCCTCTGCAGCTGGGTGAAAGCACAGGGAACACAGAGTGGCACAGCAACAAAACACCACCCCCCAGCTCTTCCATTTCTTTTGTCTCTCCCCTGCATAGTGAGTGCAACCTGCCCTTTATCAGGTGAAGACTGATTGAAGATTTATTCAAACCCAATATTTAGTCCATTCTTTTCACCGCGGAGTTAGTGCAACTGTAAACATGAACTGTGAAATGGAAGCTGGAGTAAGGTTGGCTCCTTTACTTACATGTGTCAAAAGACTCATCTGAATCATCAGGACAATCAGGCTCTCCATCACACAGCCAGTGCTGGGAGATGCAGGTCACCAAATCGTGACACAGAAACTCTCCTACGCCACACGAGCGATGGTCGTCTGAAAATGAGAGTGGGTGAGGATGGGATGAGTAAAAATGAAGGGAAACAAAAGGGCACCATGAAAATGGAAACTGAAAATGAAGTGGTTCTGAAACCAGGAATCAAAGCAAACAACAGGAAGTAAAAACTTAATCACTAATACCATTTCTTTGTCTTTAGAACCCTGTAAGACTGCCCTGCCTCCAGTGCTGCTGGCCCCAGCAGGAGGAGGACACAGAGCTCTGGAGTGAGGCCAGAGGAGGCCACAAAGAATTTATCCTAAATAGCTAAATTATCCTAAATAGCTCCTTCATGTAACTGTGATGAGTAACAGAGAGCTGCACAACCACCTAGACAGCAGGAAAGTCACCTCAGGAGTGCTCCCAGAGCAGTGACCTCTTGGAACAGGCTCCAGCTGCATTCCTTCCTTGCCTTGCCACCTAGAAGCCAGCACTGTGAGACCCCCACCCCCAGTTCTACCTCCAGCTTTGGTATCCCCAGCAGAAGGAGGACACAGAGCTGTGGAGTGAGGCCGGAGGAGGCCACGAAGATGCTGGCAGGGCTGGAGCAGCTCTGCTGTGGTTTGGAGCTGAGGCAGAGCAGGGTTAGAGTGGAGCTGAGGAAGAAGTTTCTGAGTGTGAGGGTGGTGAGAGTGTGGCACAGGCTGCCCAGGGAGGCTGTGGCTGCCTCCTTGCTGGGGGTGCTGCAGGCCAGGCTGGATGAGTCCTTGAGCAGCTGAGTGTAGCTGAGAGGTGTCCCTGGGCATGGTGGGGAGGGTGGAGGAGATGAGCTCTGAGCTCCTTTCCATCCTGAGCCCTTCCATGAACATCAGCTGCACTGGAAGCATCCCAGAACCATTCCAAGCAGACAGCAAAGCAGCATCACCTTGAACCACCTCTATGAAACAGAATTCTAAGGAATTCTTCTTTTCTCTCTTTCGCCATGACTACATTTGTTCACCAGATAGAAATGACCCAGCTTTAATTTCCCACTTTCAGCACAGAGGCACCACACTACCCTGGCCCCAAAAAACACTTCCAAACTGTTGTTTGAAGGATGCATTTCCACAAGCAGTCAAACCTCCTTTTCAATACCCATAGTTTTTACTATTTCTTTAGGCACATATTTTGATCACCAAGCCTCAGTTTTGTGTAGACCTTCAGATTTGTAAATCTCCAAATCTCAGTTTGCCATAAATACGTTTGAAACCACATATATAATATTTATTTACCAGCTCACATCTCAGTTTCACATAAAATATTTTCTATTTCATGTAAGGCACGTTAAAATTAAGGATTTCATTATTTTCCTGTCCTTTATTATAAATAATATGTAAGATAACAGTGGAGCACCCTAAAATAATGGCCTTGAAAGGGGCAGTTTTGGAAGCCTGGCACACCCAAATTATCTGGATGGATTCAACCATCAAAGCCTGATGTCCTTGAGATCTTGAGTTAATTAACTCAAGCCTACTCCATCATTAATTAAAGCAGAACTGTTCTAGCATTAATTAAAAGCTCACCAAGCTTCTGTGCAATATATTACATCTCTCTTATCAACATATAAATTACAGTAGTGCCTGCCACAAGGTTACTCTGCAGATTGCAGAGAAAAGGGTTCTTGAGGAGAGGTTTCTTGGAGAGGAGAAGGCTGAGAGGGGATCTGATCAATGTCAATGAATGTCTGAGGGGAGGGTGTCAGGATGAAGGCTCCAGGATCTGTTTGGTGGTGCCCAGGGACAGGACAAGGAACAAGAGACAAGCTGGAACCCAGCAGGTTCCACCTCAACATGAGGAGACACTTCTGTGTGGTGAGGGCCCCAGAGCCCTGGAGCAGGCTGCCCAGAGAGGCTGTGGAGTCTCCTCTGGAGCCTTTCCAACCCCACCTGGCTGTGTTTCTGTGTGCCCTACCCTGATGCTGCTTTGGCAGGGGGCTTGGACTGGATGATCTCTGCAGGTCCCCTCCAACCTTTGATATTCTGTGATTATTTTTATACGGAATCAAGTGAAAAAAAGCTTCAGTGGAGCCAATACCAGTACAGAGATATACAACCAAGTGTAAGCAAGGAGTGAATTAACCTCTTCTAGATCTATCCAGTGGTTTAGTTCATGCTAAAGCCAACAGATGCTGTTACATTCCCCTTATCACTCTTAGCATGCTGTAAGTTGGTGCCCTGTACACCACTGCCTTCAGTGCCTGCTGACCTGAGCTGCTCTCTCCAAAGACCTTCCTTGCTGCAACTTGTGATTAAGTGCTCTGACTACTCAGGCAGCATTAGGATATGCATTCACCCTGGTACATCAACTACCAGTGAGCCTGCTTCTCAGCAGCTTAGTTGACCTTCTGAGCCAAGCATCTCTTCTGCAGGCAGTACAGATGTAGTCCATTGCCTGACAATCAGAATCTGAACATGCTTCTAAAGCTGTCCTGAGCTTCAGAAGAAAACCTATGGCAAAGAGCTGTGGAGTGAGGCCAGAGGAGGCCACAAAGATGCTGGCAGGGCTGGAGCAGCTCTGCTGTGAGCACAGGCTGAGGGAGCTGGGGGGGTACAGCCTGCAGAGGAGAAGGCTCCAGGGGCACCTCAGAGCTGCTGCCAGTGCTTGAAGGGATCCTGCAGGAAGGCTGCAGAGGGACTTGTGCTGAGGGGGTCTGGAGACAGCCCAAGGGGCAATGGTTTGGAGCTGAGGCAGAGCAGGCTGAGAGTGGAGCTGAGGAAGAAGTTTCTGAGTGTGAGGGTGGTGAGAGTGTGGCACAGGCTGCCCAGGGAGGCTGTGGCTGCCTCCTTGCTGGGGGTGCTGCAGGCCAGGCTGGATGAGTCCTTGAGCAGCTGAGTGTAGCTGAGAGGTGTCCCTGGGCATGGTGGGGAGGGTGGAGGGGATGAGCTCTGAGCTGCCTTCCAGCCTGAGCCACTCTGTGATTCTCTGATTACAGATTGGAGTTTTCTAGGTGTTATATTACTATATTTTATCGTTATATTCAGAAATATTCTGTATTTCTGAAGTGGCAGGTGAGTTAGATTAATTCGTTAGCTTACTTATTTATTTATTTAACAATGTGAAGTTGTGAGCACACTTACAGCCAAGTTCACACTAGTGACTGGCTCTACATGAACCCACTCCTTTACCTATGTGCAGAATACCCAGGGAAAAGGAAAAAAAAAACCTTGAAGCATCTTGGTGTTTTTTTTTTTTTCCCTAAATGAAAGCAGCTGAGTAAGAGCAGAAGCCAAAGCTGCCATTGAGGCCACAGTGCAGCATCCCTGTGCTAGTCACACAGTGCAGCCAGCCCTAAGGAAACCACATTTGGAGGCAGTGAAGCATTTTGGTCCAGTTCCTTGGCTCTGTAAAGAGAGCTTACAGTGATGCCATGGTGAAAATGTGCACAAATGCTCTCCCCCAGCTTTTTTGATGCAACAACAAACCCTGTCCCGTGGCTACCACTGAAGAAACCCAGGCAGTAAGGAGGGGGCAGTGCAGAGCAGATCCCTCTTCTGCACAGTCCTCACCACTGCTCCCTGGGCAAGGTGATAATTAAACAGGGTGACAGACAACCAGCAAAGCCACATCAGCAGTGAACTTGAAGATTTTTTTTCCTCTTCTGCAACACGACTTATACTTTCCTGGTGTTATAAAATCCCTTTTCACTGCTCAGTGTCTGCTGTCAGTCAAGCGCATCTCAACGCTGCTGCTGCCAGCCCTCATCAGAACAGGTTGGGAAAGACCTTTAAGAGCAGAGTCCAACTGTTAACCCAGCACTGCCAAGTCCACCACTAACTGAGCAGGGATCTGACAGCAACCTCTCAACAATGCCTAAGTAAATGGCATTCCAACCAGGAGCTCCATGGAACAGGGAGGGATCCCAGTGCTGCACCCAAGGGTTAACAAGAACCTGGCCAAAACCTGGTGGATGCTGATGGGAAGTAAGACACCAGGCTGCTTGTTTGCTTTCTTTGGATGGACACAGATCCAGCAGTCAACAAGCACTGCTGTTGGTGATTATCTCTTGCCTGAGGCACCAGGTTCTTCTAAAGCTGCAGGTGATCACGAATAGCTACACAAAGATTTTTTTTTTTTTCCCCTTGTTTTGAGCAAAGATTATGGGAACAGTCTAATAAAATGGACAGCAAAAAAGTCATAGAAGCATCAAATGGCCTGGGTTGGAAGGGACCTTTGAAGACCATCTAGGGTAGTAAGCAGGAGCATCCTCAACTAGATCATGTTGCCCAAAACGTCCTAGAAAGATATTTCACCATTGGCTCAGTTTCGAGCCTGTTGCCTTCAGGGGGAA
>VWZI01023931.1:185040-204457 GCA_013396835.1 Psilopogon haemacephalus | reverse complement strand
AGGCTGGATGTTAGGAGGAAGTTGTTGGCAGAGAGAGTGATTGGCATTGGAATGGGCTGCCCAGGGAGGTGGTGGAGTCCCCATCCCTGGAGGTTTTCAAGCCTGGATGGGCACTGAGTGCATTGGCTAGGGCTGGGTGCTAGGTTGGACTGGATGAGCTTGGAGGTTTCTTCCAACCTGACTGATTCTACTCTCCTCTACTCTATTCTGTTCTGCTCTGGTCTAGTTGATTGGCTAGGGCTGGGTGCTAGCTTGGACTGGATGAACTTGGAGCTCTTCCAACCTGGCTTATTCTACTCTCTTCTGTTCTACTCTACTCTGCTCTGGTCTGGTTGATTGAATAGGGCTGGATGCTAGGTTGGACTGGATGAGCTTAGAGGTCTCTTCCAACCTGGCCTATCCTATCCTATCCTATCCTATCCTATCCTATCCTATCCTATCCTATCCTATCCTATCCTATCCTATCCTATCCTATCCTATCCTATCCTATCCTATTCTATCCTATCCTAGCATTTCAGTGTTAGCTCAGGGATTGTTGGCTCTGAACCCCCTTCTCAAACTGCTTCCTTTTGCATACCTACGGAATTATCTGGGTCCTCAGCTGCCATCCTTACAAAATGAATGCACTAAGCACAAGCAGGCACTGATGAGTGTCCTTCGTTTAAAAAAAAAAGCACTTCCTCAAAGCCACTCATCTAAGATGGCCTTGGAAGTGAGAACAGCTCTGCCTGCCACCTCTCCCCACCCTGCCGCCTCCTGCATTGTGCCTGCCGCACCGGGAGGCTCCCAGCGGGTGAGACAATTCACATTTTTAGCATACCAATACTTTGAGGTACAGAGCAGATGGTTAGGAACCAGCTCTGCACGGGTAAATGAAAGCTCTGCCTCCCCAAGGAGAGTGCTCCTAGCCTGCCTTGCAAACACCTGGCAATGCCTCTTAGAAGGAAAAGTTTCACAAGGAAAAAAAAAAAAAAAAAAAAAGTAAAGAAAGGCAATGCCTTTGTTTTAAAGTCACTGTTTCCAGAGCCAAAAAAAGCTGTTTGGTTTTGTTTGTTTGGGTTTTTTGTTAGTTTGGGGTTTTTTTTTGCTTTGAGTTTGTTTGTTTGGTTTTTTTGTTGTTGTTTATTTGTTCTTTGAGTTTTTGGTTGGTTGAGTTTTTGTTTGTTTGGGGGGGGGTTTTTTGCCTTTTTTTTTTTTTTTAATTATTTAATGAGGACAAAGCTCAAAATCTCCCTTAGAGATGTAATTGCAATTCTAATTTATGCAACTGCACTCGACTTGGAAAACCAAAATTCCATTAGGCTGTTAATAGACGAGGTGGAGGGGGGGGGAGGGGGGGAGAAAAGGCAAAGAAAGAAAGCAGGCAGCAGACACAGCAGTGGGCAGTGGCTGCCCCCAGCAGGAACGCTCCCGGGTCAGCAGGGGCAGCTGCCTCTGTAAACATGCACTGAGCTCCTAAACGATCAGGGATAGAGATGGGTGGTTAGGATGGCATTGACCAGGAGAGGTCAAAAGGGATCTGCACCATCCTCGTCTGAGGGATGCAATTACGAAAAGCAGGTCAAGAAGGTCCTTAGAAAGAACTGCAGAGGAGATAACGTTTGTATAATTGAGTGCTCCCTCAGCTCCAGCAGCTGAATGGAAATGATTCACAGTGCATCTAAATGGACACCTGCCCTTGCTGAGCAGCCATGCACAGAGAAGCTGTTTGGTTCCTACAACTGTTTCTCTGTGCAGGTATCAGCACTATCCCCACTTCCAGAAGTCCACTGCTGGGTGCACTGTGGTGCCATTTAGATGGCAGTCGCTTGGTCTGCTGTCTTCAGAGCATTTCAGTCTCCATCTGCTAAGAGCACCTGACAAAACAGATCTCCCATATGGCAACACTCTTCAAAGTGATCAAAACTCAGCCTAATGGTGTCTTGATCCATTACAGCAAGAGTCTGCTCACTAAATACGCACTTAAAGCCACCTCTGCAAAGTAACCCATTCCAGCAGGATCTGTGAGGGTGAGGAGGCACTGGAACAGGTTGCCCAGAGAAGCTGTGGCTGCTCCATCTCACAGCCAGGCTGCAGGGGGCTTTAAGGAGCCTGGTCTGGTGGAAGATGACTGTGGAGTCTCTCTCCCCATGGCAGATGAGTGAGAGGGGCCAGGAAACTGCCACCCAGCTACACACATTTGTATTCAGCTCCACTGCTGCCTTCACTTCTTTGCACGACCAAGAACTTCCACCCATGCTAATAAACCCATTCTGCCACGTTACAGGGACATTATGCAACCAAAATATTGCTTTTTTTGTTTTTTGTTTTTTTTTTTCAGTTCTTAATTAGTTTTGCTTTGATTTTAATGAAGTTATCTTCATTACAAGAGCTTAAAAGCTCAGAACCTCTTTCTCCCCACCCCTCTCCAAAAGCATGTTTTCCATTTGGGATTTTCTTTGATCTCTCACTGAAACATGGGAGGGTTTGCAGATTAATTTCTGCAAAAAAAATTTTACTCCAAAGTTGAAAAAGTACATTCCAGTAGTAATTTATGAGAGAGTTCATCATCTGCTGAAACCTAAATTACTGTAACTGGGAGGGAGATGGGAAGAAAAGAGCATGCACAGCACTTCCTACTTACAACTTCTCAGACTTCTATATAATACTTTTTTTTTTTTTTTTTTCCCCAACCTTTTTATACCTTTTGACTTAAATCTACACTTGCAGAGCCCAGCACACAGTAAAACATTTATGGGTTGCCTGCATTAAACTAGAGACAAAATCCTTGGAATGAGTCTTGCAAAAGCAGTAAACAGAGTTCTACCTGCAGAGTATAAATAAAATGATAACATTTTTTATGTCCTACTCAGTTCAGTACAACCACAGAATGGCTCAGGTTGGATAGGAGCTCAGAGCTCATCCCCTCCACCCTCCCCACCATGCCCAGGGACACCTCTCAGCTACACTCAGCTGCTCAAGGACTCATCCAGCCTGGCCTGCAGCACTCCCAGCAAGGAGGCAGCCACAGCCTCCCTGGGCAGCCTGTGCCACACTCTCACCACCCTCACACTCAGCAGCTTCTTCCTCAGCTCCAGCCTAACCCTGCTCTGCCTCAGCTCCAAACCATTCCCCCTTGGGCTGTCTCTAGACACCCTTTGTGTCCAAAGTCAGAGGGTTTATTCACATGGTCCAAAACCATCTCGAAGTCTACCAGATCCTGACTTGTGCTTCCGTGGCACAAAGTTGCTTAGGCTGTGGGGATGTTCACATCATGGAGTGCCCTAAACAGGAGGGTTTGTGTGCATTCAGGCAGCTCCTGGCACACCAATCAGCACTTACTCAGCACTTATTAATTGATTAATTGCTTTATCCACAGGCAAAGCAGCCACAGATATGTCACTCACTAAGTGCATTGGATCAGTTCATTTCACATAGCTTTACAGGCCACATTCAAGCTTTTCCCTGCCTGCACATCGTTTCCCCACCGAGGCACAGAGCCTGGGCTGCCATCAGCCCTCCTCGTTTCCAGCCCTTAACTTAATCTATGAATATTCATCCTCAAATTCATACAATCACAGAATGGTCTTGGGTTGCAAGGGCCCTCCAAAAGGTCATCCAGGCCAATCCCCTCTGCAGTCAGCAGGGGCATCTTCAGCTAGACCAGGTTGCCCAGAGCCCTGCTGAGCCTCCCATTAATATCTCCAGGGCCATTCCTCATTTCCATCACGCAGCTACGACCACTCTTCACATTTTTCAGGCTCCTTCAGTGCCAAACATCTCACAGATCAGTCTGAGCAAACATTGTCAGGGAGCAGATTATCAAGACGACTGGAAACACCTCCTGTTTCTGAAGTATTCTGGGAGGTGGGCAGGTGATCAGCCTAGGGTCAGACTTGTTCCTCTTGCTTTTGCTCCTCCTTTGACCAAAACACATCTCCACTAAGGCAGCTGACCCTGAGTCCCCTCCTGTGGGTTTGAACCAGAGCAGGTTACTGCTCAGCTTTATCTAAGAAACATTCAGGTAATGAGGAAGACCCAAATGTTCCTGAGACCTTTGGTGCCTAATCAGCAAAGGGCTGCACAATAATCTCAGCACACTGCAAAGTGCCATGACAGTGATGCTCTCTGATGACACAAACCCTCTGCAGAACAAGCAGAAGCCTCCTTTGAGATAGTGGAGAAACACACCCAGAGGCAGGAAGGCTGCAAAATATCTTTAGGGTCATCAAGTCCAACCTTTGATCACATCCTGTGCTTCTATCATCCACAACCTCCCTGGGCAACCTGTGCCAGTGTCTCACCACCCTCACTGCAAATATCTTCCTCCCAACATCCAGTTTCATCCTCCCCTCTGCCAGTTCAAACCCATTCCTCCTCCTCCTCCTCTCATTACCAGACGTTGTCAGTAGTCCCTCCCCAGCCCTTCTGAAGCCCCCTTCAGATATTGGAAGGCCACTCCAAGGACACTACACACCTCTAGTCCAAGCATATCCTTCCATAAGCAACACAAACTGTTCCATGCTGAAGAAATTCTAGGAGAGATGATTTGCACCATGCTGGGGTTTTGTGTACACCTCCATGCTTGCTGCTGCTTCAGGAAGCTCAAGAGAGAAAAAAAAAAGAAGGCTTTCAGATACTCTCAGGATCAGATCTCAAAGATTGGTCTGACAGACAAACTCCTGAACAGGAGAAGAAAGGAAGAGATGGATCAGGACTGGAAGTAGCCACCCTGAGATGATTGCAGACCTGGTTTGTTGCAGTGCTCCACTTACTGTGCCTACAAGCAGCACTTCACAGGCTCACAGGGGTTGGAAGGGACCCAAAGAGCTCATCCAGTCCACCCCCCCCTGCCACATCAGGACCATCCAAGCTAGCTCAGGGCACACAGCAACACATCCAGACAGAGTCTGCAAAGGCTCCACACAAGGAGACTCCACAACCTCTCTGGGCAGCCTGTGCCACTGCTCTGGGACCCACACAGGCAAGAAGTTGCCTCTTGTGTGGAGCTGCAACCTCCTGTGCTGCAGCTTCCATCCATTGCTCCTTGGCCTATGGCAGGGAGCAGTGAGCAGAGCCTGTCCCCCAGCCCTCAGATGGTTATAAACATTGATCCAATCCCCTCTCAGGCTTCTCTTCTGCAGACTAAAATGAATCCTTTTCACCTCCTGGCTGTGGGAGCTGTTTTCCCTGTGGTTGGATGAAGCCTTGGGCAACCTGTTCTAGTGGGAGGTGTCCCTGCCTGTGGCACAGGGGGGTTGGAACTGGCTGAGCTTTGAGCTCCCTTCCAACCTAAGCCATTCTATGATTCTATTTCCAAGCCATGCATTCAACTCCTCTGGGTGTGAAAGCTTCCAGATTTAATGGCAACATTTCCCACAGCCAAGCTGCTCCTTTTCCTTACAGCTGGGTGGAAGTCCTGACTTGAGACAAATTATTTCAATAAATGGCCAATTTCCCCCCACCCCCCCCCCTCTTTTGAAAGCCAAAAACATTCATTACTCAGCTTATTACAAGAGCTTTGCTAAGTCCTCTGCTGAGCAGATGTTCCACCCCTGTGAATCTCCACCTAATAAGGTTCACAGCCAAGGGTGATAGATCATTAATTTAGATAGATCCCACCCATCAAAGGGTAATCGATGGTGCCACTGCTTGAACTGAGCAGCTTTATGGCCCTCTAAGACACAACAAAACCATTTCCTGGGATTTGGGGTTTTTTTTCCAGCTTTTGATAGAGTGGCAGCTGCCCAAGCCAGGAAGGAGAAGCTGCAGGATTTAAAGAGGCTGGGGATGCTGTGGGAATAAACCAGACCTGCTCTGCTCTCTGTATTTAGAGTAAAAGTAAAGCTTTAAGTTTTCCTTCATGATGGAAGCACCCAGCTGAGATGCAGCCCATGCAATTCCTGCATGACAAGAACACAACAGCCACATTGCTGGATTAAAAGCAGCCTGCTGGAGGAAGACCTGGAGGTGCTGGTGGGTGGCTGCAGGAACATGAGGCAGCAGCATGCACAGGTGGCCAAGAAGCAGCCAGGTCTGGATTGAAGCCAGCGTGGCCAGCAGGAGCAGAGCACCGATGGTGCCTCTCTGCTGAGGCCACAGCTTGAGCACTGCCTTCAGTTCTGTGTGCCACAGGATAGGAAAGACATTGAGGGGCTGGAGGGTGTCCAGAGAAGAGCAATGAGGCTGGGGAGGGGTTTGGAGGGCACCTTATGAGGAGCAGTGAGGGAGCTGAGGGAGTTCAGTCTGAAGGGAGACCTCATTGATACAGATACCTGAAAGGAGGTTGGAGTGAGGCTGGTGTTGGTCTCCTCTCCCAAGTAAGCAGTGACAGGATGAGAGGCAATGGGCTTGAGTTGTGCCAGAGAAGGGTTAGGTTGGACATGAGGAAGAACTTCTTTAGCAAGAGAGTGGTGAGGGGTGGTGACAGGCTGCCCAGGGAGGTGGTGGAGTCTCCATCCCTGGTGGTGTCAAAGAAACTGTGACTGTGGTGCTTCAGGGCATGGTTTAGTGGTCATGGTAGCTAGGTTGTGACTGGACTCAATCTTAAAGTTGTTTTCCAGCCTTGGTGATTCTCTGATCCTACATTTCAATGGAACAAAAGAACTAAAGTCAGAAGTTATCTTAAGGGATGCAAAACCCCAGAGCAGTGTGGAAAGAGCTCTGAAGTTTCTGGACTGAACTGAGCCATCTTCTTTGCTTTCATCATCTTCTTTGCTTTCTTTTATTTCCCTGGGGGAGGATGTTGAGGTTAAGTTACAATGGGTGGTTGATTTGCTCGTTTGCTTTGGGTTTGATCTCAAGGCCAAATTCTGTTCCTCTTGCCAATAATTAGATTTTCAATATTGTAAGGGATAGTTCAATCCTGAAATTGTACAATCTTCCAACACCTCAGTGCTCTGTTACAGAACAATCCCAAGAGCTCACATAGTTTATTGCTTCTTTTGGATTCAGTGAGCCTCTGTTTCCTTCCACCTGTGTGCTTCAGGAACAACTGGGAGTCAGCAGCAGCCTCAGGGAACCTCAGAACTAGCAACAACCTCCCGAGGTTGCTCAGTTCAGCCCCTTCAAAGTGAACCACAGGCTGCTTTCCAAAGGCCTATCTAGCACACAGCTATCAAGGCAGCCCTGAAATCCTGCAGTGAATGTTTCTGCCTTCCTTAGCTCATCTGTCCCAGCTCTTGCAGAGGGCAGGTGGCCCTGGTGGGCAGCTGAGCTGCCACGGCAGCAGGCAGAGAGGGTTCAGCCAGCCCCGTGCCACCACTTACAGCTCACAGAGTGGAGCAGCAGCACAGGGCTCTGCCCACTCCCTGCTGCCCCATTGCCACTCACTCAGCACTAACTGCTCCACCAAGCCTGATCAGTGTCAGGGAGACAGTGGCTGAGCTTGGTGGATGGCAGAGATTGGTTTAATGGGAGCGGCTAGGGGAGGTGTGTGGCACACAGCTGGAGCAGGGATACAGCACATGGTGACACAAGAGATGGTGAGGCAGGAGAAGGGAGAGCCAAACTCCTGAAGAAAACATCAGGAGACACTAAACACAATCCTAAGCTGCACCAAAGGCAGCATGGCCAGAGGTTATTCTGCACTGGTGAGACCTCCCCTGGAGCGCTGCATCCAGTTTTGGTGCCCCGGACACAGGGACCTGTTTGGAGTGGGTCCAGAAGAGGGCCACAAAGATGAGCAGGGACTGGAACACTCCTGCTACAAGGACAGGCTGAGGGAGCTGGAGTTGTTCAGCTTGGAGAGGGGAAGGCTCCAGGGAAAGCTAATAGCAACCTGCCAGCACCTGAATGGGGGCTACAGAGGCTGTTTGCAAAGGCCTGCAGGGACAGGATGAAGGGCAGTGGTTTGGAATGACAGCAGAGCAGACTTAGATTGGATGTGAGGAACAAGTTCTACACCAAGAGGATGGTGAAACACTGGAACAGGTTGCCCAGGGAGGTGGCTGAGGCCCCATCCTTGCAGACAGTCAAAGTGAGGGTGTGCAGGGCTCTGAGCAACCTGATCTGGTTGAGGATGTCCCTGCTGACTGCAGGGGGCTGGGGACTGGGTGACCTTCAGAGGTCCCTTCCAACCCAACCCAATCTACAATTCTATGCTTTTGCAGCCCCTGGTCCTGCTATGCTCTTGTGGAAGTCAGAAATGCTAAGCCTGCTGTCACTAAGCATTCTCAGGGTGATCCCACTTCAAATGACATGAAATAATGATGAGCAGGTTTCCACAGCAGATGGAAGCCTTTTACATAATTCAATTTTAATGACCAGAGAAGTCTTAAATAGCAAGGTTTTGTTTTGTGCAACAAGAGATTTACACGCACCAGCCAAATCCGCTGCTGTAAGCAATATGTTTAATACATGTTCATTTTCTAATGGAGTAATTAATCTGCAGGGAAAGGTGGGGGGGGGCAGGGTTAAAGACTCAGACATCCTCATACTACACTCAATGATTAGCAGGATGAAAGGAGAAACCAGGCTGAAACTCCTTTCTGAACACAGTCTGCACCAACAGCTAAAAGGAAGACTCTTGCTACCAGGGTTAAGTATTTAATTCCAATTTCTCACTGCCTAACCTCAACACCCAAAGAAAAAAAAAGAGCTCAGAGAAGAAAAAAAAAATATATTAAAAATGTGGCAGGATCAGTAGGAACTTGCAATAGCATAAAACTAAACTCTCTGTCATACAGACCATTTTAAAAAATAGATTCCAGTGCTACAAAATGGTTCAAACTCACGTTGGGGCTTCCTGCAGTGGTATCTGTCCTTTCAAATAACCCCAATCAACAGCTCCAAGTTAAATTGCAAGAAGTGAGTCAATGGCCTGCCAAAAGGGTCACCTAATTTCAGGTTAATTGCAATTTAGCAGTTGGGAAAGTAATTAAAACTGTGATCTGCGGTTCAGGTCTGCCTTGTTGGGCAGCCTGATCCAAGAATGATAATTTAAGGCATAATTTAGGGAGTTTATTCATCTAATAATCATTTTCACGCCACTAGAGAGCAACACACTGTGACTTCTAGCTGCTGCTGCTGCTGTCAGTATGCCTTGAATGGGAGCATCTGAGTGGGCAAAAGCACTGTGCAGAGGTAGGAGGATGCAGTGATTAGTAAAAAGTTACTACTAGGAGAATCAGAGAATCAGCCAGGGTTGGGAGGGACCACAAGGATCAGCCAGTCCCAACCCCCCTGCCATGCCCAGGGACACCCTACCCTAGAGCAGGCTGCCCACAGCCTCTGCCAGCCTGGCCAAAAACACCTCCAGGGATCTGGCCCCAAACACCTCCCTGCAGGGGCAACCCATTCCAGCCTCTCACCACTCTCATGCTCAGGAACTTCCTCCTCACCTCCAGCCTCAATCTCCCCATCTCCAGCTTTACTCCACTCCCCGCTGATGGCCTCAAAAGTCCCTCCCCAGCTTTTTTTGAGACTTGAAGTTCACAAAGCAGCTTGAGTTGCACCTAAACCAGCAATGCCACAACAGAAGAATCACATTAAAAGTATTGATGTAATTAGCATCTGCAGCACCCTTCTGCCTGGGGAAACACAGCCAACTCCTACACACTGCACCCCCTAGAGCAGCAGTGTCACCCATTGGTGACAACCTTTGAGGTAGCAGGTCCAAGCAGGAGTAGTTTCACACAGAGCATCAGGCAAGTTATGTGAGCTCTGAGTGACACCACCCAGGATTACCCAGCAGATGCACACCCATTTGCTCCTTGGAAAGAAGAGGGGAATAGTCAATGGTTTGACATGAAAGAGGAGAGTAGATAGAAGGATGAAAAAAACAAGGGTGGACAAACAACAAATACTTAAAGCAAGCAGGGAAGAGCCCACCTCTGCCAAGGGCTTTTTTTTGCAGGAAGGAGCTCTTGTCCTAGGCTGCATTCCAGTTCCTTGTGCAAGGAAAAGTAACCACCACTGCAATTTATTTAATGCCAGCCAAAAGCCATGCTAAAAAATGTATTTATTAAGTGTTTTGAAACAGCAGCATCTTTCTTGGAACATCAACCAGATCCATAAATTATTTAATTATCCCAAGGCAAGCCAGTGCCAAAAAACTCTTGGGTTTAGATAATTATTCCTCTGGCTTGAGGTGAAATCCCATTTTCCTTTGCAAATAGAGTCACAGAATAGTTTAGGTTGGAAGGGACCTCAAAGCTCATCCAGTTCCAACCCCCCTGTGCCAAAGCCAGGGACACCTCCCACTAGAACAGGTTGCTCAATGCCTCATCGAACTTGGCCTTGAACACCTTCAGGGAGGTTGTGGATGAAAGAAGCACAGAATGAGATAAAGATCCCATTCTGTGCTCCACAACCTCCCTGGGCAGCCCATTCCAGTGTCTTGCCACCCTCACTGTCAAGAACTTCCTCCTACCATCCACTTTCAATCTCCCCTCTGACACTTCAAACCCATTCCTCCTCGTCTTCTCATCACCAGACCTTGTCAATAGTCCCTCCTCAGCCCTCCTGGAGCCCCCTTCACATCCTGCAAGGCCACTCCAAGGTCTCCTCAAAGCCTTCTTCCCTCCAGGTTGAAACCAAGAACTTCACATTGAAGAAAAACTGCCCAGCTATAAATACCTACCCCCCAAAAAAACCCATAAAATTAAAAAAGCCATGGTCAGGCAGAAAGCTCAGGATAAACCTGCAGGTATTATCATGTGAGCAGGTCAAAAGGACAATCGATATTTAACCTCTGTTAGCAACAGGCAGAGATGCTTCAGCAACAAGACTGTGAGGAAAGCTCCAGATGAGGCTGCAGTGTGAGTGCAGCCCAGACAGCAACTGTGTGCTGGGCTGCAGCAAGAGCAGCTGTGGGCAGCAGGGCAAGGGAGGGGATTCTGCCCCTTGGCTCTGCTCTCCTCACACCCCACCTGCAGCACTGTCTGCAGCTCTGCAGCCCCCAGCACAAGCAGCACATGCAAGTGGTGGAGCCAGTGCAGAGGAGGCCAACAAGATGCAGCTGAGAGGGCTGCAGCAGCTCTGCTGTGAGCACAGGCTGAGAGAGTTGAGGCTGTGCAGCCTGGAGAAGAGAAGGCTGCCAGGAGACCTTGGAGTGGCCCTGCAGGATGTGAAGGGGGCTGCAGGAGGGCTGGGGAGGGACCTATTGGTAATGTCTGGCAATGACAGGATGAGGAGGAATTGGTTTGAAGTGGCAGAAGGAAGACTGAAACTGGTTGTTGGGAAGTTCTTCACTGTGAGGGTGGTGAGACATTGGCACAGGTTGCCCAGGGAGGTTGTGGAGCACAGAAGCACAGAGTGGGATCAAAGATCACCTCCCCGGAGGTGTTCAGGGCCAGGTTGGATGAGACCTTGAGCGACCTATTCCAGTGGGAGGTGTCCCTGCCTATGGCACAGGTGGGTTGGATCTGGCTGAGCTTTGAGGTCCCTTCCAACCTAAACCATTCTGTGATTTTAGCAGCAGCTCTGCCAGCTGCAGACATGGTGTTAAAGAGAATCATGCTTGGATTTCACCACACAAAGGACAACAGAGCCTCTGCAGCAGTGAGTTGCTTTGGTTCTAAATGCTTCTTACTGCTTACTCCTAAGTGACTCCTTGCACAGCCATGCTGCAAAGCACAGGAAGCCTCCTCAACTGTCACTTGCTTGACAGCGTCGCCACAGCCCTTCCCTGCTCCCTCCAGGTGATGTGAAAACATATGCTTGAGCTCTCTCTGCTGGGACTTATTAAACAAACAGTGTGCTCTGTAGATTAAACCATAATTAGGGATGATGTCAGCGTTGTAAAACCGCAGTAATTATGCCCCTGTTTGTTCTACCAATTTGCTCGGCACTAAACTCGAATCCTCGCGGGCTACCTCCAAACTGGCAGCTCACAGTTCAGAGGTCTCCTCTGATGGGTAAGAACACTCCTGTAAAACTAAATAGAGCCAGCAGGTGCCTCTGAATATATATCCACATATATATATATATATATATAAAATAAATGTAAAGGCTTCATGGGGCCATAAATAAGGAGCTCTCATCCTTCCTTGCAGCACAGACCACTCGCTGCAGCTCAGCATCACTCGCTTTTATACCAACCCCCTCCCTTAAGGGGAGAGCAATAGGCAGATGCCTACACAGAAAAGAAAACAATATTAGGGAGCATGTATTTTTAGCAACTTTAATTATATTCTAGCAGCAGGAAAGAGAGAGAGATGCAGAAGGGTAGGAGTAGGCAATTCTCCCCAGAAGACAGCAGCAGCTTCGGCGGCGGCGTGCAGCAGAACGATTCCACTTGCAAGTGATTGCGAGGCAGGGATTTACTGAGCAGGCTGCTTCTTGGGTGCTGTGCTACTTATTCTTTGCAGCTGCTCCACGGAGCCTCAGCCACTGGGCTAAATCACCGGAGCAGATGCAAGCCTTATGATTCCTTGCAAACATATGTATATGCAACACGCACGCCGGGACGAGCTGCTTTGGCCTGATCGATGGCAGCAGCAATAACAACACTTGGAGCTCCTTCTCCTCTTCTTTATGGCACCGTATGTCTAAATTCCCCCACCCCTGGGGATTCATTAAGAGCAGGCCACATACTTTAGGGCACAGATAAAGGCAGTTTTACCTCTGGAATCCACTCTGGCTGAGCAGATGCAGACCTGACTGCCAGCCTGGATCATGCCTGTTTTTAGCTTGCACCCTAAGCAGTTGGCATTGCAGCCACACCATGGGCAGCACTGCACAAGGAGACCCAGGATGCTGCCTGCTTTTAGCTTGCACCCTGAGCAGTTGGCACTGCAGCCACACCATGGGCAGCAAGGCACAAGGAGACCCAGTGAGAGATGATCTANCTGAGCAGTTGGCATTGCAGCCACACCATGGGCAGCACTGCACAAGGAGACCCAGTGAGAGATGATCTGGAAGCAGCTCAAATGAATGCACTCTTGCAATAAACCAACAAAGCAGCACTTCCCTGGGCAGAAACAGGCTGAGGGGAAGATAGAGGACAGAACATCCAAATCACTGCTAATGCTACTGATTGCAGGCACTTAGATTTTTTTTTTTTTTTTTTTTCACTCCACCTGTCCCTTTCCAAAGGCCTGATGTATACTTTAGATCTCATTTCAGATGTAATGGAAAGGAGAGGTTCATCCCATTCCTGAGTGACAGATTTTTTCTGCTGCAGACTCTCTACCTCTCACCCAGCAGCACAAATCACTGCACCCGCTAACAAGCTCAGCTTAGGAAATATTTACATCACAAAGGCAAACGTTTAGTTTGGTAGTTTAGTGCATAGTAGTTCAGGGGCAAATAAAGCCTCCTGTGTTGACTAGGGAGGGAGGTGTTCCTGGAGCTGCCTCAGGGCACCTGTTTTGCTCAGAAAGAGCCCACCCTGCTATCTCCAGCCCCACCACAGACAGCAGCAGAGCTGATCCACTCCAACCCCCCTGCCACAACAGGACCATCCAAGCTAGCTCAGGGCACACAACAACACATCTAGACAGAGTCTGCAGAGGCTCCAGACAAGGAGACTCCACAACCTCTCTGGGCAGCCTGTGCCACTGCTCTGGGACCCACACAGGCAAGAAATTGCCTCTTGTGTTGACCTGCAACCTCCTGTGCTGCAGCTTCCATCCATTGCTCCTTGGCCTGTGGCAGGCAGCAGTGAGCAGAGCCTGTGTCCCAAATCCTGACCCCCAGCCTTCAAAGATTTAGAAACATTGATCCAATCCCCTCTCAGGCTTCTCTTCTGCAGCCTAAGCAGCCCCAGGTCCCTCACCCTCTCCTCCCCAGGCAGTGCTGCAGTCCCCTCAGCATCCTCACAGCCCTCCCCTGGACCCTCTCCAGCAGGTTCCTGTCCCTCTGAAACTGAGGTGTCCAAAACTGAAGGCAGTGCTCAAGATGAGGTCTCAGCAGGGTAGAGCAGAGAGAGATGAGAACCTCCCTTGATCTGCTGGACACACTCTGCCTAATACACCCCAGGATCCCATTGGCCCTCTTGGCCCCCAGGACACATTGCTGTGCCATGGACATCCTGTTACCCACATCCCTGTGAACTTCCACACTTTCAGACTGAACCTTGACATAGCTTTTAATAATCCAGGAGGATTATAATGCTGTTAGGTCTTCACCAATGAAGCTGTACTTGCTCCAGAATGCTTTGTCTAAAAGCAGCATTTAAGTGGGCTATATGAAATCTGGGGAGGGACTTTTTAGGATGTCAGGGAGTGATAGAACTGGGAAGAATGGGACAAAGCTGGAAATGAGGTAATTTAGACTGGATGTTTGGAAAAAGTTCTTCAGCATGAGGGTGCTGAGAGCCTGGAAGGGTTTGCTCAGGGAGATGGTGGAAGCCTCATCCCTGGAGGTGTTTTTGGCCAGGCTGGCAGAGGCTGTGGGCAGCCTGCTCTAGGGTAGGGTGTCCCTGGGCATGGCAGGGGGTTTGGGACTGGCTGATCCTTGTGGTGCCTTCCAACCCTGACTGAGTCTATAAAAAGCCTGCCAGGAACACACACACACACATACAGTCTTTGACACTCAATAAAACACCCTTGGAAGAGTACTGCTGGGGTCACTCCGAGTATCAGCCGTTACAGACCGAGTCTTATACAGCTTGACTCTTCCAAAAAGATTTTAAAAAAAAATAAATAATCAAACTAGTACATGTTTTATATCAACAAATTTATGCACAGGATCAGCCACTGAAGCCATAATTTAAAGCTTTGTGTAATAAGAGAAATATTTCTTCGAATTAACAGCAGTGGCTCCCATTATGGAGGGACAGCCAAAAAAAATATTAACTTGAGTTTCAACTCAGCTGTATTTGCAGAACAAATACTGGGCTGAATTAGGACTCAGGGAATGTACAATCTAAATATTCCAACCTAAATCTATTTCCCAGGAAAAAAAAAAACCAAAAAAACCCAATCCCACAATCAATTATCTTTGTTACTGCCACTACTGCTGAGAACAGCTGCAGTTCCTGCCTTGCCAACTTCACATCATCGAGGGTTATTCCTATTAATATCAATTAGGATCTCAACTGCTTGAGTCTCTTCAATGATGATGCTCTTGCAGGCTTGAAGTGCTGTTTCACAGGAAGCACACTTGTAGTGGGATGGTGGCACCTAGCCTTTGGAGCAAACCAAACCAACCAAACCAAAGGAGAAAGCCTGCAGAGCTATGCAGCTCTGGCTCACTGCAGCCTGCTCAGCCACCAGTAACAAACTAATCCCTAAGGAAGCTCAGAGGATCTGTGCACTTCCACTGTGGAAAAGCCTTGTTCCTGAACTGAATCAGGTACTCTTGCAATTAAATCAGCTCCCAGGGTGGTGTCAGACTGGCATTGACTCCACTGCTGAGTGTGCTCACAGCCTGCCAGGGTGTGGTGGTTTAAGCAGTTCCCTCCCCCCCCACCTTTTGATATAAACCCCAGCTAGGGCTCAGAAACACTGGAAGTTGATAAATGAAGCTTTATATTTACAGCAGTGCACAATATACAAGCAGATATTTACAAGGTATAACAGATATTTACAGATATATACAGTGAAAAGGTAATACAGAAACACCACAGCCCTGCCAGAGACCAAAATCCCCAAGAGGGGTAACCAACCACCCCCTACCACCCCCTACCACCTTTCCCCCCTTCCCCAATCTTATCTCACCACCTGTTGATGCTGAAGATGGGCAGAGGTAGATTGGCCAGGGGGATTAGCAGTAGGAAAGAAGTTAGTAGTATTACTGAGAATTAGCTACCAAGGCAGAGACAAAGGAGACCATGCAAAGAGAAGCAGCTGCAGCCAGAGCGGTCAGAAACTGTCTGGTATCTAATGTTTTGGTTACACTACTTAAAACCATTTTTTTTTCTTTCTCAATAAAGCTCTGTTGAAGTGACATCCTGTGTTTTCCTGTCTAATTTCTTACTCAAATTCTCCAATTAGTTCAAACCAGCACACAGGGCCATCTCAGCCTCACCTTTCATCTGCCTAACCTAGCAGACTGTGGTGGTTTGGGAGTTATCTGCTCCCCCTACACTTTTGAAATCACCCAGACTAGAATCAGCCAGCTGGAAGTTAAGGAATGAAGCTTTATAGTCACAGCTCAGCACAATACACCAGCAGATACTCACAATATATTACAAATATTTACAGCTATAAACAGTAAAAAGGTAACGCAGGAACACCACAGCCCTCCTCAGAGATCAGAATCCCCAAGAGGGGTTCCCAACCACCCTTCCTCCTTCCCCCACTACCCAATCTTATCCCAGGATCTGTCTTCTGTGCCAGGTAAACAGGGAGAATTGGCCTTGGGGGTGAGTTAGAAGCAGGAATTGATTAGTTGAGTTACACAGATCCAGATGGAAGGCAGGGAGAGGGAGAGACCAACAGCCCAGAGCTCAGATCTGAGCAGCTCTGCCATAGATATGAAAGTAAAAACCCAATCATAGCTGTCAGCAAGCCTATGAGTGGAGCAGACATCACCAATCTTTGCCTTTCTCAGCCTACGATCTAATTGATTTTCTTAAAACACTCCAATTTGCCTCAGGCCAGCACTCAGATCACCAGAGAAATGAACTGCCTCACCTCAAGAGAGGTCTGTGCCTTCCCTCACACAGCTCCTGACTTGGCCCCCAGGACAAGTGGAAGTCATTGAAGTGAGTTTCTCTTTAAGCCATTGTGGGCCGATCAGTACTGGGGACAACGATCACCTCCCTGCCAGTTCTTTAAACTATCAGCAGACAAATTCAGATTCTAGAAGGCTGATGGTGATTGAACCAAGTCTAACTCAACTGAGGCTTAGGAATTCATAAAAGAATCCCTTTTTTTTTTTCATCATTTACCTCTTAGTTGACTGCTAAGAATGCAGGACATCATCCTCCCACCCCCCACCNAGGAAAAAAAAAAAAAACCACAACAAAACCACAAAAACCCCACAGCAGAGCTTTCAGAGAGATTTCCAAAAGGCCACATTGTGAGACTAAATGAATTTGTGATGAGGTTTAGGAAACATTAGGTAAGAACCCAGCAACATACAGAGGATGCTTTGAAGGCTGCTTTGTGCATCTGCACAAAGAAAACTCTTATTTTATTATTTTTTTTTCCCTTTGCTACCTAGCAATGATTACCCTAATAAATATAAAGCTTAAGCAAAAACAAGTATACAAATCCTGGAAGATAAAAATACCAGGAGGGGAAAAAAAAAAAACCAAACCCAAGAGATTTTTAGGGTAATTTGACAAGAAAAAAAAAAAAATAAACTGCATGCTGCATTTGAAAGGAATCACATTAGCACTGAGGGGGAAAAAAAAAAACCAAAACAGCAATGCCAGGTACAAAACAGAAGTATGGAAGAACATCTAAGGCAATAAGAGTGCCTACATGTACAGGGGAGGACAATTTTGGACTCACACCACCTCTGTCTCTGTGTTTTAATGATCCCTGGGGATGTGCACTAAAATAGGTCTCTTGGAAATCTGCCTCTGAGGAAAGCAGGAAGAACAGGACACTGTAATGCTGCAGCAGGTCGAAAGCTACTCAGAGGGCTGCAGCATCTCTCCTGTGAGGACAGGCTGAGGGAGCTGGGGTTGTTCAGCCAGACAAGGAGAGCTTTGAGCAGCCTTCTGGCATCTGAAGGGGGGCTACAAGAAAGTCAGGAAGGGATTTCTACCATGAGCATCTGGTGATAGAACAAGAGGCAACACTTTGAAACTGAAGCAAAGGTAGGTTTAGCTTGGACATCAGGAAGAAGCTCCTTATTATGAGGACAGTGAGACACTGGAATGGGTTGGCAGAGAAGCTGTGAACACCTCACCCCTGGCAGACTTGAAGAGCAGGCTGGATGAGGCTTCCAGCAACCTGCTCTGTTAAGAGGTGCCCCTGCCTGCAGGGGGGCTGGAACTAGATCATCTTTAAAGAGCCTTTCCAACTCAAAATGCTCTACAAATATTTAGAAGCCCTAAGTAAAAATCAGAATGAAAACAGGACAAGGTGCTCCAGACACCATCTTGTTCCTGGCTTCGCTAAAGGGACCAAGGACACTATTAACACCATTTGACAGAGAAAATCAAATATGGGTCATGACTTCAACACCTGCAGCCACAACACTGAAGTATTTTTAAGCAGTCACTGCAGAGGACACACCAGAGCAGCTTTATCTCATGGCCCAAGCAGCTGCAGAGTCAAGGCTCTGTTGAGATCTCTGCAGACCATGCACTGAGGTTTAGAACATGCTAACTACCTTATGCTTCACAAGAATATTATTTCCTAACTATCTCGGCCAGGTAACTGACTTAATGCTGCCAGCTGGAGCACTTCTTACACTTCCTGCTCTGCTGATGGAGATCCACATCACAAGAGTGGCTTACCCCAGCCTACACCTCCAGCAGCACTTCCCCTTTCCTTTCTTCCATCAGGAATATCACACTGTGAATCCCCTTTAGCTTAAGAGGGGCTCAGCACAGTGCAATCTGAAGAGCCAGAGGGCAGAGCTAGACCAAGTTTCCCTCTTTGGGTGGACATTTGGCTTGTTCAGTCCCCACCATGGAGATTAATCTCCCACTTGAACTGAATGGTTCCTTCTGCAGCAGAAAGAGCTGAGCGTTTGTGGGCACAAGCCACATGCCTTACACATTACAAATGAACCAGTTACAAGCCCACGTTCCCACAGAATTCTTCCAAACCCCACTAAGTTAAACCCAGAAAAGGGGCGGGGGGGGGGAAATCAGGTCTTTAAGGCTTTTATGGGACAGTGGCATTAGAGCTGCTTCTCATGACTTCACTCCCCTGCTGCGCCTGACCTCACCAAGAACAACCAGGACCTTGTTTGGTCCTCGTGGTTTTCTGCACTGGCCCAAACACGTCGCTGGACATCACCTCCCTTCTCATTTCTACCAAGTGACATCACTTAAGGATGCCTCGGAAGAGCTGCGGGGAGAAAAGAGGTCTTGCTCAGTTCAAGAGAGAGGCCACGAGTCCATGGGATGGCAAAGCAAGCAAAACGGAGATGAAACTATGTTGGGGAGAAGGCAGACAGGAAGGAGATGAAAAAGGAGGAGACTTAAAAAAAAAAAGTATGACAGTTACCAGGACAAAGGCAAAGATCAGCCTGAGTCGTTAGCGGCTTTTTGCGAAGCACCTTTCATGCACCGCAGCTCCGCGCATCCGCAGGGGCATGGGGAGAAGCCAGGAGAAACCTTTCACCGCTGCTCCTCCAAGTCCGCATCCAGCAGACAGGGAAAATAACCTTTGAAAGCGGAGCTCTATTCATCATTCAAAACCAAATGCAGCCTCGCTCCCGTTTAACTCAATGCTGCTTCTAATAAAGTGGTTCAGGCTCACTTTATTGCCTTACAAGTTCATTTCTATTCCGATCAGATTCGCTGATAGACACAGCTCTGCTTCCTCGCCGTGTCGAAAAGAACACAGGACCAAGACAATCTCCGGGCTGACATTTCAGTACATAAAAGTACATTTATCATTCAAAAAGCAAACATTTCATA
>VWZI01023931.1:171458-184988 GCA_013396835.1 Psilopogon haemacephalus | reverse complement strand
ATCAAAAAAATCAAGCTCACCTCTCCCGGCAGCTAAAAAAACCTTTCAAAGCTTTTCTAATCCTGGTTTGGTCAAACATCAGCAACATCAGAGAGAACACTTCAGGACAACTTCCCATTCCCCCTCCTCCTCCTTCCCAGCCCTGAAGGGAACTGCTTTAAGCACGATATACATTTAAATCCTTAACACTGAACTTATCCTAAATAGCTCCTTCATGTAACTGTGATGAGTAAGAGAGAGCTGCACAACCACCTAGACAGCAGGAAAGTCACCTCAGGAGTGCTCCCAGAGCAGTGACCTCTTGGAACAGGCTCCAGCTGCATTCCTTCCTTGCCTTGCCACCTAGAAGACAGCACTGTGAGACCCCCACCCCCAGTCCTGCCTCCAGCTTTGCTGTCCCCAGGTGAAAGAGGACACAGAGCTGTGGAGTGAGGCCAGAGGAGGCCACAAAGATGCTGGCAGGGCTGGAGCAGCTCTGCTGTGAGCACAGGCTGAGGGAGCTGGGGGGATGCAGCCTGCAGAGAAGGCTCCAGGGGCACCTCAGAGCTGCTGCCAGTGCCTGAAGGGATCCTGCAGGAAAAGAGACTTGTGCTGAGGGTATCCAAGGGGAATGGTTTGGAGCTGAGGCAGAGCAGGGTTAGAGTGGAGCTGAGGAAGAAGCTGCTGAGTGTGAGGGTGGTGAGAGTGTGGCACAGGCTGCCCAGGGAGGCTGTGGCTGCCTCCTTGCTGGGGGTGCTGCAGGCCAGGCTGGATGAGTCCTTGAGCAGCTGAGTGTAGCTGAGAGGTGTCCCTGGGCATGGTGGAGGGGATGAGCTCTGAGCTCCTTTCCAGCCTGAGCCATCCTAGCATTCTGTGATTTCCTACTTTATGCATTTGTAAATTCCCATTCAGGTATTCCCTGACAAATTCTGTTATTTCCCAGCACTTTGGGTCAGGCTTTTCCTCCTCCAGGTATGCACTTACCTCCCCAACCCAAACAGGCTCCTTCTCCACAGGTTTTGTGGTGAGCTCTGCACAGAAGGACCTGCGAGCACTAAGCTCCACTCCTGCTCCTGGATCATGCAGCCCTATCTGTGTACACAAAACTCAGTCCTGCACACCACCACGTGCCACTTCTTCCTTGGCTATTAGCACATCCACATCAATAATTAATAATTCCAGCTTGCTGAAGTAGGATCTGGGGAATAGAGATCACCAAGAGAAGAGAGCAAGTGAAATCTGTTTATTTAGCAGAAGGAAAGAGAGGCTTGAAGGGAATATCTTGTGAAGGCATCTTAAAAGAGGCACAGGAAAAACGAATGTTTATTCAGATGTCCTTATGCATCAGCATCTAGGCTGGCCATGATTTCATGTGAAGGAGGTTAGAAAAGCTACATTTTGAGAGATTTTTCCCTAATGACTAATCAGGGCACAATTAAAAAAAAAAAAATCACCAAAATCAATAAAAAAAAAAACAAAACAAAACAATAAAATAATTTTGGTTGCAAGAGACCTTTAAGTTGATTGAGTCCAAGCACTAACCCAGCACTGCAAGGTCACCACTAAACCATGTCCCTCAGCACCACATCTTCATGCTCTTTTAAATCCCTCCAGAGGTGGGGATGCTACCACTTCACTGGGCAGCCAGTGCCAGGGCCTGACAACCCTTTTAGGGGAGACATTGTTCTCAACATCCAACTCACAACTACTGCAGCACAACCTGAGGCTGTTTCCTCTTGCCCTGTACTTGCTGCATGCCGGAGGGCTCAGACTCCCATCTCCCTCCAGACTCCTTTCCCCTCGCTATAGAGAGTGATGAGGTCTGCCCTCAGCCTCCTCTTCCCCAGACTAACCAACCCATGTCCCTCAGTCACTCACTCCTCACCACACCCATTCTCTGGGCCCTCCACCAGCTTTTTTGCCCTCCTTTGGACACAGTCCAGCACCTCAAAAATCCTTCTCACAGTGAGGAGCCCCAAAGTGAACATGGTATTGGAGATGTGGCCTCACCACTGCCAAGCCCAGCAGGAAAATCACTTCTTTAGTCCTGCTGGCCACAAGGCTGCTGAGGAAGCCAGGATGCTGTGGCAGTCAGGATGCTGTGGCCTTCCTGGGCAGCTGTGCACACTTCTATGTGCCAGTTGTTGACCAATACCCAATCTAAGTCATGATGACATCACTGCCCTGTCCTGAGAGCTTGGAGCATTCCAAGCTGAAGTCCTACACACTTCTGTTCCCTTCCTTGAACCAGTAGTGGGGCCTCAAGAAAGTTCTGGACAGGACATAAAGCTGTTAAGTGCAACACATTCCCAACATTCTTGATCCACAAAGCACAGAATGACAAAGAAACTTCCCCAGCCCATTCCACTGGGAATGTTTATAGATTTAGTGTTAGAATAGAATCAGCCAGGTTGGAAGAGGGCTCCAAGCTCATCCAGTCCAACCTATCACCCAGCCCTAGCCAATGGCACTCAGTGCCCCATCCAGTCTACTCAGGGCTGCCATCAAAAACACTCTCTCACTGCCTTATGAAGAGCAGAAACTGGCAGCACCCAAATTGTCTTTAATAAGAGCAGCCCAAAAGAACAGCAAAATGTTGCTGTGCTGTGCCCCTAACCAAATCTCTGTCCTCCAGCTCACTGCAGTGACCCTAAAACCACAGAGGCAGTTCCTGGGACACTCAAACCATTACTCTATTTTTTAATATATTTTTTTTTTTTTACAAGGACAGAATGTATTTGTTTCCCAAATTAGGTGGAACCCTACAGATGCTGGCATGAAGTGTACTGAGGGGAATCCTGATCATCTGTCAGAAGAATGTATAAATCCTTTGGGCTCCCCAGCCAGTTGACAGCATTCCATTAAACAGGCACAGTGCAGACATTGACATTTAACTCTCCCTTGCCACTGGGCTGGTTTCTTTTTTTTTCCCAGCTCATCATTGCTCTCTCCAGCTTTCCCAGGCTCAGTATTTCCCAGAGCTGACCATATGCTTAGCTTTGGATTTGATGACACCACGGCAGGGCTGTGGCCAGCGAGCAGCCAGAGCTCTGCACCTCAGCCCAGGAAGCCTTCTGCAATGCGGTGACAGCCACATGAACGACTTCCAAACCTCAGCAATTAAATGAGTGCTTGTACAGTCAGCTACACTACAAGCACAGAATTGCTCCACTTCAAACAGACCTTCAAGGCAGAGTCCAACATTCCATCTAACACCACCACAGCCACTAAGCCATGTTCTCAGGTGCCATGTCCACAGGTTTATTGAACACCTCCAGGGATGGGGACTCCAGAGTCACAGCAACATGCAGGTTGGCAAAGCCCCTCAGGATCACCAACCCTACTCTGCAAGATTCACCTGAAAATATATCCCCAAGCACCACATCCACCCCACCCTGAAACACATCCAGGGTGGGTGACTCCACCACCTCCCCAGGCAGCACATTCCAGTCCCTGACCAATCTCTCCGTGAAAAACTCCCCAATGTCCAATCTAAACCTCCCCAGCCTCAGCTTGAGACCATTCTCCCTCATTCTGTCTCCAACTACCTATGAGATGAGCCCAGCAGTAGCCTCTCCACAATGCCCCTTCAGGTAGTCATAGATCTGAAAGTCCACTGCCTCCCTGGGCAGCCTGTGCCAATTCATGACCACTCTAAACCAACACATTTTTTGTCTAACACCCAACCTAAGCCTTCAGGCCATTCCCTCTCCTCCTATCACCTGATACCAGGGAGAACAGATCAACCCTCACATCACTGTAGCTGGAGAGGGCAAGGAGGTCTTGCATCAGGTGAGAGCAGGCAGCCCTTAATACAAACCCTCTGTCACATCTGTGAAAGTAATAGAGGGAACAGCAAACTTTAAGTTTCTGGTGTCTGCGGGGAAGATTTGGCCTTTCTGTCATCATTTACAGTGCAGACAGAAACTCCATGAATGTTTGATGAAGTTGTAGGTGGTGGAAAGCTGCTTCCCGCTTAGAAGAGCAAACTTAGAGTTAGAATCTCTTCCTCTTCACAAAGCCAAGGACCCTCTTCTTCCCTCAAAGACAGCAGAAATGATGTGAGTGGTGTGCTTCTGATAAACATCCTCTGATAAACAGGCTTTTGTTTACAGGTAACTCACAGAATCTGGAGCTGGAAGGGACCTTAAAGCTCATCCAGCGTCAAGCGCCCTGCAGAGTCACCTCCCACCACAACAATCAATAGGAAAAGAAATTCCAGCCAAGAATTTCTGCAGCACTGGGGAGAGAAGATGCTCAAGGCACAGCAGCTCGAGGTGGGCATGGTGCATCCAACAACAATGGTATCTGTCCTGCTCTCTCATTAGCACATCCCTGCAGCAGTTCCATCAGCTGCAGGACAATGTTCCACTCCTGAATCACAGCCTTAAGGCTTTCAGCTCCTGACAGTCTCAGGTAGGACGTACAACACAGTACTGTCAAGGCACTCAGGCTGCTCTGAGCACTTTTGCCCTCTTCAGGCTCCACTCCAAGCTCTGGAAGCACCTGAGATGGATCTGTTAAGTGAAACTCTCTACTGCAGCTGCACATTGCCTTCTGACTTCAAGGCTTCACCCACTCAGCAGCACCACTCAGACCTGCCCTGTGCTGCACCAGGGAAACCCTGGTCTGAAAGAAGAATCCCACTGAAAAGTGCACAATTCCATACAGAAATGAGCAGTATCCATTGGGACACAACTTCCATCTCTTTTGTCTACAGCACTACCTTGGTATTGTAGCTTGTCTTGTAAGGATTCATGCAAGGACTCATGCACTCATAAACCAGCTAAGGAGCAAACATTGCACAGGCATAAACAAGGTGGAGGTGATCAGAGAAGCCAATGGAAACCATTCCCACACAACACAATCACTAAGGCTGGAAAAGACCTTGAAGATCACTGGGTCCAGCCACAACCCAGCTACCATGACCACTAAACCACATCCTGAAGCACCTACAGCCCCCTCAACACCTCCAGGGATGGAGACTCCACCACCTCCCTGGGCAGCCTGTCACCACCCCTCACCACTCTCTCACTAAAGATCTTTTCCCTCGTGTCCAACCTAACCCTCCCCTGGCACAACTCAAGCCATTGCCTCTCATCCTGTCACTGCTTCCTTGGGAGAGGAGACCAACACCAGCCTCACTCCAATCTCCTTTCAGGGAGCTGCAGAGAGCAATGAGGTCTCCCCTCAGCCTTCTCTGCTCCACACTGAACACCCTCAGCTCCCTCACTGCTCCACATATGATACCCACCAAACCCCACCCCAGCCTCACTGCTGCTCTCTGGACATCCTGCAGCCCCTCAGTGTCCTTCCTGTATTGTGATGCCCAGAGCAGCACTGTATGGAAATGCTTTCCAAAGTCAGGAGAGAGGCATTAGGTGAGTCTGTGGGCACAGCAAGGCCCTCCTGGCTGCCCTCAGGAGCTGGGAACACATCAGCTTGCTCATCAAGCAGATCTTTCCATGCAACAGCTGGAACACTTGCAAGCTTTGTCTGTATCTTTCAGGTCCTGAAACAGCCACCAGGCTGTAAGCTCGCAGCTGAAACCCAAGCAAGCACTTCCCTTGACTGGTTTTTCACCTAGCAATGCCTGGTTTTCTTCAAATGCTACTGAAAAACCAAACTTCAAAAAAAGATCTTTCGAGGAGCAAAACTTCTGTCCTCTGCACTCCCCTAATCAGAATATTAAAGTAATTAAACCTCATCCAGTGGAGCTAATTTTCATTCCAACAGAGGCAGAGCCAAGATCCAAGAAAGGAAGGGCTATTAAAAACCATCAACAAACATTCAATCAGCAAAATCTTCTGCTCTCTAGAAAAAAAAAAAAACAAACCCACACCATAATTGGCCTAACTTGATATAGATGTACACTAGGTTCTTGGATGCAAAAAAGCAGAGCTTGATTACAGCAGGAGGGAAAGCTACCATGATTACCCTAATTAAAATCTGCCAAGTTATTTATAGCATAATACAAGGAAATGGCATTCATTATCCTATAAACTATTCAGTAAAACATTAAGCACTGTAATGAAATCAATTGGCAAAAAGAGGTGCAATTATATCTGTGCTCGTGTCAGCTCCTCCGTGAACTGGAACCAAAGCATCACTCAGTCCCAGCACCCTTTGCCCAAGCACTGCAGAGGCCTTTCAGACCATCTAGAAACACAAAAGTGTCTCTTCAATGGGCTGCTAAAGTTTGTTTGATCGAGTTAACTTCCAGTGCAGCAGCCAATCACCAATTCCACCGCAGGGCTGCAGAGCAGAGAAGAAAAATTAGCTGTATTAAAGTAGCTACTGCTCAGTAAAACAAATAAAAGCCTCAAACGACTTTGCCACCTTTTAAAATGTGTTGATTTTCCTTAATTGACTGATGGAGCTGCGTTCTGAAGCCTTTCTATCAGCACACACACACAATTAACTCATAAGCAATCAAGGAAATTAGAAGAAGACGAGAAGCAGGATTGTCATAAAGAGCTGATCACCTACACCTGCAATTCACACCTGCTGGAACTCTACTGGCATCACCAAACAACTGGGTCAGCCCACATCTTCCTTATTTCACCTTAACATTTTAACCACAATACTGTCCAGAGGAGAGGGGTTGGAAGGGAGCACTGAGGATTGTCTGGTCCAGCCCCCTGCCAGAGCAGGCTGGCATCCAAGACTCCACAGGTGGACACTCCATCTCTCTGGGCAGCCTCTTTTGGTGCTTTGCCACCCTCACAGTTCCTCCTCACGTTTAGATGGAACTTCTTACATTCAAGTTCATAGAATCAGTCAGGGTTGGAAGGGATCACAAGGATCAGCCAGTCCCAACCCCCCTGCCATGCCCAGGGACACCCTACCCTAGAGCAGGCTGCCCACAGCCTCTGCCAGCCTTGCCTTAAACACCTCTAGAGAAGTGGTCAGGGTTGGACAGGAGCACAAGGATTAGCCAGTTCCAACCCCTCTGCCATGCCCAGGGACACCCTACCCTAGAGCATAGAATCATAGAATGATTTAGGTTGGAAGGAACCACAAGGATCATCCAGTTCTAACCCCCCTGCCATGCCCAGGGACACCCTACCCTAGATCAGGCTGCCCACAGACTCAGCCAGCCTTGCCTTAAACACCTCCAGTGAAGTGGTCCCAACCAACCCCCTGGGCTACCTGTTCCAGGGCCTCACCACTCTCATGGTGAAGAACTTCCTCCTCACATCCAAGTTTGTGCCCTTTACCTTGTCTTGTCAGTGGGCACCACAGAAAGGAGTCTGTCCCCACCTGCCCGACATGGGTCAGGTGCCCCCTTGGTGTGCTCTGGGCTGCACAGCCCCATGTTTATCAGCCTTTCCTCACAAGCTGCTCTACACCCCTGAGCACCTCCATAGCCCACAGGCTGGGCTGCTCGGGCTAAAGTTGCTGACTGTCCTGTAGCTCAAACCTTGTGACCCCTGGCAACAGTAAGAACCAACTGAGGCGAACTGGAAGACATGACAAAGGCAGAAGTGAGCAGACCATCACCTGCCAGCACCTGCCCTTTGCCAGATCTATTTCAGCCCATTTAGAAAGGCAGTACCCTACCACCCTATCAGTTTCTCCAGCTTCACCAGGAAAGTTCATCACCCTTATCTCTATCAGCATGTCCTACATCAGTTCCCACAGCCAGCACAGGGCTGACCTTTGGCTACGCTCACAGGGAGCTGCTACCTGCCAGCATTTGCTTTCTTGTCAGCTGAGCCAGAGTCATCTCTCATCGATTCATCTGGCATAAAGTGCAACAGAATAAATAATTTTTTGCAAGCTCAAAGGTTGGTTAAGCACCTGTAAAAACAAAAAAGGAAGCTCTGTGGCTTTGCCAAGATCCATCTATTCTGGAGAAGCAATTAACGTCTTGGAGGCAGTGCCTGGGTGTGAGGGGGACCCTGAGCCTTGATCTCATCAGCCAGAGTCAATCACCACTGGAATTCACCAGGGTAAATTAAACCAGGAGACCAAGACCACAGGCACCTCTCCCACTGCAGGGAAACAGGAGACAGCAGCTTGGACTTCTTGATAATAATGCCCATTATTCTGTGGGTTCAGCCTTTCCTTTCCTAAAACAAAGAAGAAAATGCAAAAGTAGGCTGCTTAGGCATAACAAAACACTGATGTCTTCTCCCTCTCTTTTTTTACAAGGGATCTTTCACAACTTCAGCTTCCAAGAGCAAGTAGAGGACATCTTTGTGCTGTGCACTTGTTATAAGGACATGTAGTGACGGGACAAAGGATAGCAGGTTTAGACTGAAAGAGGAAAAGTTTAGATTAGATGCAAGGAAGAAAGACTTCAGCGTGAGGGTGGCGAGGCACTGGACCAGGCTGCCCAGGCAAGCTGTGGATGCCTCACCCCTGGAAGTGCTCAGGCCGGCTGGGACGATGGAGCTTGCAGTAACCCAGGCGGTTGGAAGGCGCCGCCCTGTGGCAGGGGCTTGCTACTACCAGTACAGGCTGGGAGCTGACTGCTGACTGGGGGAGTGCTGGGGGAGAACATCCATGGCACAGCAATTTGCCCTGGGGGACAAGCGGGACAAGGGGATCCTGGGGGGCATTAGGCAGAGTGTGTCCAGCAGATCCAGGGAGGTTCTCCTGTCCCTCTGCTCTGCCCTGCTCAGACCTCATCTTGAGCACTGCCTTCAGTTTGGGGCTCCCCAGTTGCAGAGGGACAGGAACTGCTGGAGAGGCAACTTCTTGCCTGTGTGGGTCCCAGAGCAGTGGCACAGGCTGCCCAGAGAGGTTGTGGAGTCTCCTTGTCTGGAGCCTTTGCAGACTCTGTCTGGATGTGTTGCTGTGTGCCCTGAGCTAGATTGTCTGCTCCTGCTGTGGCAGGGGGGTTGGACTCGATGTCTTCTGGTCCCTTCCACCCCCTGACATCCTGTTAGCCTGTGATCCTAGATGATGCTTTGAGCCCCCTCCACTCTAACCATTCTATGCCTGTCTCACACCTGCTTATTCCTGCAAACAATAGTTGCACACATCACTACAGCCCCAACCACCTCTAGCAACTATGCCTGAGAGCTGGGGATGAGCACTCTCCCAAGTTTAAGTTCCATCTATCCAAATCCATTAGGCACACAGGTACATCCTAAGAGCCTGTGTGAAGGCTACAGAACCCCTGCCATCTCTGCCCTCATCCTGCACCTACCACAGGCACCACTGTGGCATTCGCTGGCAGCAGGGCACTCCTAGGCAGTGCTCAGCAGAAGGAGGACTAGAGAGCTGTAGCTGTAGCTCACACAGACAGCTGCTTTCTCTCTGGTAATGCAGAATCTAAATTGCACATCACTTGCTCTCTCAGGAGAAATAACAGCAGCAAAAATCTCCAGCTCCTCCCTCTGCTTTGGGCCTGCACTTGAGCAGAGGGACATCTGCCTGGGCTGTGCACCCCCCTGCCAGCTGACAGCCTTAAAAACACTCAGAGGAGCAAACACCAGACAGCAAATTTTGATGGTATTAATATTTCTTCCCTTACAATAAGATTTTCTTTTTGTGTGCATTGCAGTGTACACTGGGAATAGCAGAGGCAACCTGAAGAATTTTATTGGTACGGGTGGGGAAAAATAAAGCAATCTACAGCCAAGAGCCACACACACCTTCCCACTTGGGTGTGATGTTCTGCAGCCTTACAAAATAACCCCTGCCAGACTTAGAAGTGAAACCAGGAGATAGCTCCAGCCTCACCTCCAACCTGCTACAAGCAGATCCCTGCTGGCAGAACAATAATCAGAAGGGGGAATCACTCACTCTACCAGGCTTAGAAGCAGGATTAGAAGAGAAACCAGGAGACCCAGCCCCCACCTGCAACCTGCTACCCACCTCCAACAGCAAATCTCTGCTTCCTCAGGGCCCTTGTAGAGAACTCACACACAGAGATTCAGCTATCAGCCCTGCCTTCCTTCCACACCAGGTGAGCATTGAGCACTAGAAGCACTGAGCAAGTTCTTCCAGCCATGCACGAGTCAGGCTCCTTCCAACTGCACTGTTCTACAGCAGTCATCCAGCCCAGCTGCAGTGTAACATAACCATGACCAGCTGCCCTTACATCTCCCCAAGGCATGGGCTGCAAGGAGCAGGATTTGGCCCTTCAGAGTGAATCAGTGAGGCTTTGTCCTCCTTGCCATGCCTTTTTTTTCTTTCTGTGCATATTTCGGCTTCGTGTCATCTGCTGGGCTGACAGCACCATGAATCTCCACTGGAGAAATAGAAGGCAATTAAAATACTAGCTCCTTCCTTAGGCCTTCTGCAAATCTTGAGCAGAAGAGGAGGAAAAAGTTCAGCCTCCCTCACTTCCTCCCACCAGCTTCAGACTTCTGCTCACAGTGCATCTGGAATGTGTAAGTGAATTTAATGTCTTGACTGCACTGTTACTTTGCAGGGCAGAGATATGCACAGCAACCCGGGAAAACAAAGGCACAGATGAAGCTCAAACAACCAGGAAACAGATTTCAGCCTGTTTAATACTCTACTTTTGAAGCTGACACCGCCTTATACAGCCTGGGATATGCAGAACCCTTCAGCCAGTCCCTCAGCTGTGAAGGCAGCTGGGGTTAGCAGCACCAAGCAGTGACAGATGCCAGCAGAGCAAAGCTGAAAGGTTCTGAGCAAGGATGGTGGATCTGGGGGACAGTGCTGTGTCCAGCTAGACTGCCCCTTGAAAGGGTCTGCTGAGCTGGTAACAGAGCCTTGGTAATACAGGGAAATGCAGGAGAGCCACAGACAAGGACCAGAGACCTGCACCCACCAAACCCACATTTCTATTTTGAGTACAATGTTGGAGAGGCAGCAAACAATTCTGGTTCTGAGAAATGTCCATGGCCTTGTGGGTAGCATCTCTGAGAACAGACTAAGGAGAGGATGAAGAGGAGGAAAATAGAATGTGATAAATTAACACCTGCAGAGTGGCAAACTTCCCTTCTCTCCAAAGCCACAGCCAGGCAGACCCCTCCCTGTTCTTGTGCCCCACAAGCTTCCTGCCTCCTCCTTACAATGCCAATGATGTCCTTGGGACTGGGGATGAGGGAACTGCACTTGGTTAGCCTGGAGACAAAGAGGCTCACAGCTACCTCAAAAAGGCATTGTAGAGAGGTGGGCACTGGTCTCTTCTCCTCAGTGAGAGAACAAGAGGAAGCATCTCAAGTTGCACCAGGAAAGGTGAAAACTTTCCACTAGAAGGGTTGTCAAGTGCTGTCCAGGGAAGTGGAGGCCACCAGCCCCAGCAGGATTTAAAGGACACACAGATGTGGTGATGCTCAGGGACACTGTTTAGCAGAAGACTTCTTAGTGCTGGGTTAACAGTTGGACTCCATCCCAGGCTCACAGGGATTGGAAGGGACCCAAAGAGCTCATCCAGTCCAACCCCCCTGCCACAGTAGGAGCAGACAACCTAGCTCAGGCCACACAGCAACACATCCAGACAGAGTCTGCAAAGGCTGCAGAGAAGGAGACTCCACAACCTCTCTGGGCAGCCTGTGCCACTGCTCTGGGACCCACACAGGCAAGAAATTGCCTCTTGTGTTGACCTGCAACCTCCTGTGCTGCAGCTTCCATCCATGTAATAGAATAAGGCCTGGAAAGCAAGAGACCTTTCCATGCACTTATTTCTTCTTGTGTTCCTTCTTGCTATGTCACTGTCCCCTTTTTTTCCCCCCATCACCTTTTCACAGTGCATTAGAGCTTTCAGAGAGTCACAGAATCACAGAATTAAAGACCTCTGAGATCATCCAGTCCAACCTATCACCTAACCCTTCTCATTAACTAACCCATGGCACTAAGTGCCTCATGCAGCCTCCTCCTGTGCTGCAGCTTCCATCCAGTGCTGCTTGTCCTAACCCAGGGAGCAGTGAGCAGAGCTTAAAGGTCTTTTTTCCAGCCTGAACAATGCTATAATTCTGTCATGAGCCTCCAAAAGGCCTGTGGAATGTTTCCTCACACTACACTCATAGGGCTGGAGCACCTCTCCTACAAGAACAGCCTGAAAGAGTTGGGGCTGTTTAGATTGGAGCAGAGAAGGCTCCCAGGGGACCTCCTTGTGGCCTTCCAGGATCTGAAGGGGGCTACAAAAAAGCTGGGGAGGGACTCTTGAGGGAGTGGCAGGAGTGGGGGGAATGGAGCAAATCTGGAGATGGGGAGATTGAGACTGGAGGTGAGGAGGAAGTTGTTGAGCATGAGAGTGGTGAGAGGCTGGAATGGGTTGCCCCTGCAGGGAGGTGTTTGGGGCCAGCTCCCTGGAGGTGTTTTTGGCCAGGCTGGCAGAGGCTGTGGGCAGCCTGCTCTAGGGTAGGGTGTCCCTGGGCATGGCAGGGGGGTTGGGACTGGCTGATCCTTGTGGTGCCTTCCAACCTTGACTGATTCTAGGATTCTGTGAAACAGTCATGAGAGAGTGAAATAATTAGAAAGAATGGAAAATGTCTTAGTTATAGTGTTCTATTAATTAAAGAAAATCCCCTTTGCTAGTGTTCAGGCTATTTTTGAGGAGATAGGGCAACATGAGGAATTAGCAGCATGGCTGAGGCATTTCAGGAGTGGTGACACTTATAGGACTTTAAAAAAAAAATATTTTCTTTTTGTTATGACTTCAAATCATCTGAAACGTTTGTGTTTCGGAGGTCATCTCGCTTTACCCTTGAGAAACATATTTTCCACCATCAGAATATTGGTAGAAGAGGGAAGCAAATGGTAAAAGTGGCTGTTAGCTGAACTTGGCCTGGCAGATGGGTAGGGGTGAGGAAAGTGTCATGCTGGATGATCAGCAGAGGCTGCTTTCTGAAATTCATCATTTAGTTGATCACATTGTCCAGGGCTATGCATGGCACTCTGGTGACCTTAATGTGAAAGGTGTTTTAGACTTGGCTTGACTGGAAGATCCAGCAAATAGATCCAGTTCTAACCTGGGTGCTGGGGAAGGCAGGAGATGGTTTGCTGTCTTAAGTGTTGGCTCTAAACCCACCAGAAATAGTTTTGCCCCTAACTGAAGGAAAATGTGGAAGTTGAAGAGTGCTGTGCTGTTGCTGAAGCGTGCAAAAGACACTTAACCCAAGCTGGATTAAAGGTTTTTAGGATCTTACTTTGCTTCCCATGTAATGCAGGATTGCCTCACCTCTTCCCCTTCAGACCTTTAATGAGCTAAAAATTGGGCTAAAATTCTCAGCCTTCACACTTTAGACCATTAGGTTAATTTTGTGCCTTATTGTTTGATTAGAGGCTTCCAGCCCATGGTGCTCCTTCATGATGGCAGTAACCAGGTCACTGTCCAAAAAATGTCAGCACCAGTGTTAACCTGACTAAATTCCAGGACTTAATTGCCTTTCTGGCAGCATCAGGTATTTTTTTGTGAAGCCACAGTAATATTATTTTCTGGGAGTCTTGCATGTGTGAGGTTTGGTTTTCTTTTTCTCCCAGCCTTCTTCTTTTTTTTTCTCTCCCCCTTTTCTTTTCTCTCCCCCTTCTTTTTTTTCCTTCCTCCTTCTTCTTTTTTTTCTCCCCCTTCTTCTTTTTTCTCTCCCCCTTTTCTTTTCTCTCCCCCTTCTTTTTTTTTCT
>VWZI01023931.1:147169-163146 GCA_013396835.1 Psilopogon haemacephalus | reverse complement strand
ACAGTACTGCAGGTGGGGTGTGAGGAGAGCAGAGTAAAGGGGCAGAATCCCCTCCCTTGCCCTGCTGGTAATGCTTCTCTTAATGCATCCCGGGACATACAAGCTATTAGCTTGCACTGCTAACACTGACAACCTTAGGCCATTAAACTGCACAAGGTTTCAACTGCACCTTTCTGACTGAATGTGGGATGGGATAACCTTCTGGACGTGCTTATGTCTCTTTGCCAGGGGGTGTCATGGCTTGGTATCTGGCAACTTGAAATTTGGCTGTTTTCCAATTCCCTACCCTCCTCATAGTCCCCTGTGAGCTCAGCCAGGACTCTCTTTGGATTATCCTCAACCTTCAGACTAACAAAGTGTGACAAAATGCCAGCCATGTCCTGTGGTTCTCTGTGTTTTGGTGGAGGGGACATTAGATAGATGTGACACTGGCAGAGGGCATGAGTAGGTGACCAGAGTGGGATGTGCTGAAATCAGCATTGCTACCAAGGGCTTTGCATGATCAAATAAGGGATTTGGAAGAACTGGACACTGCATTTCTTCTGGGGGCATAGCTTATAGATGCTGCTTTCTCATGAGTGCTTGTTCCTCCTCGAGCCACCTTTCCACATAGAATCATAGAATCAGTCAAGGTTGGAAGGGATCACAAGGATCAGCCAGTTCCAACCCCCCTGCCATGCCCAGGGACACCCTACCCTAGAGCAGGCTGCCCACAGCCTCTGCCAGCCTGGACAAAAACACCTCCAGGGATCTGGCCCCAAACACCTCCCTGCAGGGGCAACCCATTCCAGCCTCTCACCACTCTCCTGCTCAACAACTTCCTCCTCACCTCCAGCCTCAATCTCCCCACCTCCAGCTTTGCTCCATTCCCCCAGTCCTGTCACTCCCTGATAGCCTAAAAAGTCCCTCCCCAGCTTTTCTGTAGGCCCTTGCAGATCCTGGAAGGCCACAAGAAGGTCCCCTGGGAGCCTCCTCTTCTGCAGCCTGCACAGCCCCAACTCTTTCAGGCTGTGCTCACAGCAGAGCTGCTGCAGCCCTCTGAGCATCCTCGGGGGCCCTTCTCTGCACACCTCCAGCATCTCCACATCTCTCTTGTCCCGGGGGCTCCAGCACTGGATGCACTACTCCAGGTGGGGGTCTCACTAGGACAGAGTAGAGTCTTTATGCAACTGCATCATGGAAATTGTCTGGGAACAAAAGAGCAATCTCTTTATTTTGTTTGTTAACTGTGCAACAGAGTAAGTGACCACACAGTCAGTCCCCTGGGATAAGGGGGATTACAGTGACTCAGTGAACCCAGTCCAAAAAGCTGAGGAACAACTGAGGTTAGTCCATCAGTCCATAGTAGGGATCTGGCTTGACATCAGCTGTCTGCTCCAGAGGCAGTGTGGGTGAGACTTCTTTCTTTTGCCCTCGCCCAAGCACCTCAAGTCCAATTGCTGTTTGCCTCAGTGAGATCCCTGGGTGGCCATGAACTGTTTTGCAAGATCAGAGATCAGGAAGTGAGTAAAACCCTTCTGCTTTTTTTCCCCTCCTTAGAGAAAGGCTTAGATGGGCTATCCAAAATTTTAGAGGATATGTTTGTGCTACTGGAAAACTTTATCATGTTCAAAGGCTGCATGGCATAAGCATGCTGTGTTAAGAGACTGAGCTAAATAATCCTTTCTAAAACCTGCTCCTGGAAGCCAGGGGAAATACAGCTGGTGAAGATTTTCTAGCAGCACCCTGAGCTTTGCAATTTCTGCCATGCAGAATATCAAAACCAATCCAGAACAATGCTGCTTCTTAAGGCAGAAGCTCTTTCTACACCACACCCCCCCCCCAACCCCCCCTTATTTTTGTTAACACATGTAATATTTTTTTAAATGTAACTTTTCTGAACACTAACTGGACACCAGACCCCTGGGTGTGCTAAATGTTTCTTAGAGCAGCCAAAGGGATCTGCCCAGATGTTAAGGAAGCAGTGGGATTGGGCATCTGTGAAGGGGAAGGGAGCATTATGTGTCACTGCCTCCTCTGAAAGGCTTGAGTCTTGAAGGCAAGTGGAAAAACTTTGATGGAAAAGATAAAGCATGTGCCATGGATGACTTCTTTGCTGTGTCATCAAAAGGATGAAAGACCTTACAGAGAAGAAAAATTGGTCCTTTATTCCACTTAAGAAGCTTTGAGCAGGAAAAACTGCTGGGGCGATGCTCAGAATTGTCCTGGTGTTTGTAACAAGTACTCACTCCTTTGGCAGGCTGCAGCTGCTTTTTATAGAATGGTTTAGTTTGGAAGAGACCTCAAAGCTCAGCCAGTTCCAACCCCCCTGTGCCATAGGCAGGGACACCTCCCACTAGAACAGGCTGCTCAAGGCCTCATCCAGCCTGGCCTTGAACACATCCAGGGAGGGAGCAGCCACAACCTCCCTGGGCAACCTCTGCCAGTGTCTCACCACCCTCACTGCAAATATCTTCCTCCTAACATCCACTTTCAATCTCCCCTCTGCCACTTTAAACCCATTCCTCCTTGTCCTGTCATTACAAGACCTTGTGAACAGTTCCTCCCCAGCCCTCCTGTAGCCCCCTTCAGATACTGGAAGGTTGCTCCAAGGTCTCCTGGCAGCCTTCTCTTCTCCAGGCTGCAGAGCCCCAACTCTCTCAGCCTGTCCTCAGAGCAGAGCTGCTGCAGCCCTCTCAGCTGCATCTTGGTGGCCTCCTCTGCACTGGCTCCACCACTTGCATGTGCTGCTTGTGCTGGGGGCTGCAGAGCTGCAGACAGTGCTGCAGGTGGGGTGTGAGGAGAGCAGAGCCAAGGGGCACAATCCCCTCCCTTGCCCTGCTGCCCACAGCTGCTCTTGCTGCAGCCCAGCACACAGTTGCTGTCTGGGCTGCACTCACACTGCAGCCTCATCTTCAGCTTTGTACCAGCCCAGACCCCCAGGTCCTGTTCCTCAGGGCTGCTCTCAGCCATTCCCCACCCAGCCTGCAGTTGTGCTTGGGATTGCTCCCACCCAGCTGCAGGACCTTACACTTGGCCTTGTTGAATGTTCTGAGGTTGGCCTGGGCACAGCTCTGCAGCCTGTGCAGGTCCCTCTGGATGGATCCTGCCCTCTAGCGAGTGACTGTGCCACACAGCTTGGTGCCAGCTGCACACTTGCTGAGGCTGCACTGATTCCTCTGTCCCTGGCACTGACAAAGATGTTGCACAGCACTGGTGCCAGCAGTGACCCCTGAGGGAGCCACTTGGCACTGGTCTGCAGGTGGACATTGTGCCCTTGATCCCCACTCTCTGTGTGCCACCATCCAGCCAATTCCTTATCCAGTGAGTTGTCCACCCACCAAGTCCCTGTTTTTCCAGTTTGGTGACCAGGATGTCCTTCTGAAAAGGAATTGTGAAGCCTTCCTTTCCCCTGCTTCAAACACTAATAAAAGGAGTGGGGTTGCAGCAACAAGAAGTGGAAGATAGCAGGAGGAGTTTAGGAGTGGTTTTACCGCTGACTGTATTGTCCCATCATTTCCTCAGTCTTGGAGGCTCAGTGGTGACACACATGAGTGAAATGGGCATGAAGATAGAGTGGCTAAAACATCTGAGGATTTAGCTAACAGTTTACTTTCACTGCAAATAGAAATACACTGCCTGGAATCCCACACAAAGATATATCTACACCTAAGAGACTCATCTGTACTAAAGCAGCAGTTAATTCTATGCTTTAATCCAGTGGTCTTTTTGTGGCTGCCAGAAGAAAATACAATAATTGCTTTGCAAACAGATACAGTACATATACAGAGAGGCAAAGAAAGAATCAGGTCTTGTACTGGCAACCTCAACAACAAGGAAACCTCAACTCTTGCTGCTAAGGAATTCAAAATAAAGGAAGGGAGGAAATACTAAATGAGAAAAGTTACTACATCCTAGTGCACATGGATTCCTTGCAGTAATACAGAGTAGGCCAACTAATAATGAATGTGCCTGGCAGTGAGTAAGAGCTGCATGAGAGACTTTTGAGGCTATCAGGGAGTGACAGGACTAGGGGGAATGGAGCAAAGCTGGAGGTGGGGAGATTGAGGCTGGAGGTGAGGAGGAAGTTGTTGAGCATGAGAGTGGTGAGAGGCTGGAATGGGTTGCCCCTGCAGGGAGGTGTTTGTGGCCAGATCCCTGGAGGTGTTTTTGGCCAGGCTGGCAGAGGCTGTGTGCAGCCTGCTCTAGGGTAGGGTGTCCCTGGGCATGGCAGGGGGGTTGGAACTGGCTGCTCCTTGTGGTCCCTTCCAACCCTGACTGATTCTATGATTCTGTGAAACAGTCACGAGAGAGTGAAATTAATTAGAAAGAATGGAAAATATCTTAGTTATAGTGAAGTATCCTATCAATTAAAGAAAATCTCCTTTGCTAGTGTTCAGACTATTTTTGAGGAGATAGGGCAACATGAGGAATTAGCAGCATGGCTGGGGCGTTTCAGAAGTGGTGACACTTACAGGACTTAAAAAAAAATATTCTATAAGAGTGTCTTTCTGAAGGCAGTGAAATGATGTCATGTCCATATTCATTGCCTTTTGTGCTGAGAAGGACTCTAAAACCACACACAAAAGGCAGGATGGCTTCATTTGCTCTACTGCTGAAACAAGGCAAGTGTGTAGAACTGTCCTGTAAACTAATACAGACATGAACTATTACAGATGGTGGGAGGGAGCCTGGAGCCTGGCCTGTGCTGTGAGAGAAAGAGCTCAAATTGCCCTTGACACAACATAAACATAGACCAAAATTATTTTTCCCTGCGGTGAGACTTGGCATAACTGCACACTGATTGACTGCACCTTTGGGGCAACAGGAGGGTTGGGCAAGCAGACAAAGGAGCTGTTGTCTCTGGAGATGTAGAGAGGGAGATGCAGGGGGGAAAAAAACAGAGCCATTTGTTTGGGGTTTTTTTGCATGGTGTATTTACTTTATGGAAGTTCACAGTGTTTTGGGGCTTTCTTCTGGACAAAGATAGAATCTGAGGTTAGGCAAATAGCAGAGACCTCCTCTATTTGATTTCCTTGCCAGAAGAGTGTTAGACTTAGTGGATTTTCCATGTCAGAGGTCTGTTCCTAATCATCCCCTGTTACCCAGAGTCAAATTTTCAGAGGCAATGAGTGTTGCCTGTGCAGCAGCTGAGCCAAGGAATCCTTGTAATTTGTGGGTTACGAGGCTGGCAGCCAACAACATTAGTATCCTCTGCAGTTTTCCAGTTAAATGCTAGAATGAAATCCTGGTAGAGGCCATCTTTATGGTCTTGTTGTCAAAATACTGTACCTATCTGTGCTGGTGGAAGTGGGTCAGTAAAACATTTGGAGCCTTCTTCATGCCACCTAAGTGCAGAATTTGCTCTGTACAACCCAACAGCCCAACCCCATTGTGCTGGTTTGAACTAATTGAAGGGTCTGAATGAGAAATTAGGCTACAGGCTGAGAAAGGAAAACACTGATGGTGCTACTGCACTCACAGCTTTACTGAGAAAGAAAAAAAAAAGTTTTAAGAGTTGGAACCCAAATATAGATAAGTCAGACTGCTCTGGGCTGTGGCTGCTCTTGAGGCTCTTTTCTCCCTGCCTTTCCTAGCTGGATCTGAATAATTTCACTAACTTCTTTCCTGCTGCTAATCCCCCTGGCCCATCTACCTTCACCTATCTGCTGCATTAACGGATGGTGAAATAAGATTGGGGAAGGGGGGGAAGGTGGTAGGGGTGGTTAGAGACCCCTCTTAGGGATTTTGATCTCTGGGAGGGCTGTGGTGTTTCTGTATTACCTTTTTTTACTGCATTTAGATGTAAATATCTGTTATACCTTGTAAATATCTGCTTGTCTATTGTGCTGAGCTGTAAATATAAAGCTTCATTCCTTAACTTCCAGCTGACTGAGTCCTAGCCTGGGTTATTTCAAAGTGTGTGGGTGGTGGGGGCAGGTAACTGCCAAACCACCACATGTAATCTCAGTTGATTACAAATCAGTTAATAGCTGTTGTGGGAACTCACCAGAGCTTTGCTGGACTGAACACCTAGCGAGCACTGAAGCAAAGCAGGAGGATCTTACCTAGGTACATTTATTTGGCCATTGATAGCTATGTGACTGTGGCCATGGATACATGTTCCCATCTAGAATCATAGAATCAATCAAGGTTGGAAGGGATCACAAGGATCAGCCAGTCCCAACCCCCCTGCCATGCCCAGGGACACCCTACCTTAGAGCAGGCTGCCCACAGCCTCTGCCAGCCTGGACAAAAACACCTCCAGGGATCTGGCCCCAGACACCTCCCTGCAGGGGCAACCCATTCCAGCCTCTCACCACTCTCATGCTCAACAACTTCCTCCTCACCTCCAATCTGAATCTCCTCACCGCCAGCTTTGCTCCATTCCCCCTAGTCCTGGCACTCCCTGATAGCCTAAAAGGTCCCTCCCCAGCTTTTCTGTAGGCCCCCTTCAGATCCTGGAAGGCCACAAGAAGGTCACCAGGGATCCTCCTCTTCTCCAAACTGAACAGCCCTAATCTATATTTTGTACTATGCCTGGGATCCAGTGATGTTTGTGATACAGGTGAACAGAACTGGTTTTATTGCTGGACCTGAGAGGATTCAAATGGAGGTTGTTAATGGAGTGGAACTGCAATGTGCTGCCTGTACTTGAAAGAAAGGGGAGAAAGATGCCACAGACTGACACATATGTCACACACCAGGGTGCAAAGGGTGTACCCTGAATGTCTCATGCTAGGCACATTCCCACCAAAGGAGGAGAGGGGATTCCTGTCGCTCCCTCTGTGCTGTAGACATCTCTCAGGGTGGCATTCATCCAACTAAATTGCAGCATCTGACCTACTCACCCTGGACTCCTTCTGTAGTTCACATAGACTGGCCTGTGTCTTCAATGCAGGTGCTGAGTACACATGAAGAGAGATGCCTGAATTTGATCAGCATCCTATAAAGTGTTTCTTCCTCTCTAATGATTATAAAAGGAGCTAGCAATGGCTACCTTAGCTAACCTGCACTAATCTGAAGATAAGCAAGATACATCTCACCCTGGCCTCTTTATGATCCTTCTGCCCTGGTGAAGTAGTGCAGGCAGTGTTGGGGGGCTGTAGCCAGTGCACTGACCACTCTTCCTTCCTTTCTTCCCAGGCCCAGAGGAAGCATGGGAAACAAAGCCTTGTCCCATGACAGTGTCTTCATTTTTGAGTCCACCCCAGGAAACGTGGCAAGTGACACCTTGTCTCAAGGAAACATACCTGGGAGAGTGAAAACTTTGCAGGTGAGAACATCGTGCTGGCAGTCAGGGTGCTGCTCTGTATTAACTGTCTCCTGGGAAACTCTGTTGCTTGATTCCTCTGCTGGGTGCCTGGAGATGTTGTTGGCTCAAGTGTCCAAAGCCATATTTATTACTTTTGGATCTATTCTATCTCAGAAGCTGCATCATAGAGCTGCCCTGACTGGTGCTTTCAGCCTTGCCCAGGCTTCATAGTGTGTGAGTGACACAAATCCAGTTTGTGGACTCCTGGAAACCTTCCTTAATGAGCAGGTCCTCTTCCAAAGGGATTTGCATCCTTTACATCATGGCTATTGCTTTGGGGCTGAGGCCAAGGCCATTTATTTATATCGTGGCGAGTATGCTGCACTGTTTGCCTTTATGTGTTATTTATATGTTGTTCTTATTGGCAGCCCTGGCTGTGATGTTTTCACTGTTCAAAGCTAGCAGCAGCAACAGCTGTGTAAGTGTGTGGGGTGACAAACGTGTCAGGGCACTCCTGGTGACAGCTTTATTTATGTCGTTATTCTTCCCCTCTCTGCCAGCAAAGGATGCCCTCTTCTGCGAGGTCATTTCCTTCTGCAGAGGCACATACTGAACCCTCCTTGACAGCTCCCTTATCTGCTGCTGCTTGTATTAATTGCATTTAAATAGCTGCCCAGCTTGGGGCGCTGAGATAAATGTTTAAGGCTTTTACAGAGGCTGAAAAAAAAAACATTGATAAGTGTAGTGGTTTAGCAGTTCCCTGCTCCCCCACCTTTCATAAACCCCAACCTAGGACTCAGGACACTGGAAGTTAATAAATGAAGCTTTATATTTACAGCAATGCACAATATCCAAGCAGATATTTACAAGGTACAACAGATATTCACAGATATATACAATGAAAAGGTAATACAGAAACACCACAGCCCTCCCAGAGACCAAAATCCCCAAGAAGGGTAACCAACCACCCCCTACCACCTTTCCCCCCTTCCCCAGTCTTATCTCACCACCTGTTGATGCTGCAGATAAGCTGAAGTAGAGCGGCCAGGGGGGATTAGTAGCAGGAAAGTAGTTAGTAGAATTACTCTGAATTAACTACCAAGACAGAGAGACAAAGGAGACCATGCAAAGAGCTCTGCCAGAGCGGTCAGAAACCATCTGATATCTAATGTTTTGGGTACAACATTTTAAAAACAACTTTTTTTTTTTTTTTTTCTTTCTCAGTAAAACTCTGGTGCAGTGCCATACTGTGGTTACCTCTCTCAGCCAATAGTCTAATTTCTCACTCAAATTCTCCAATTAGATCAAACCAACACAGTAATAAGGCAGCCAAAGGCCATTGAAACTCTTCCTTTGCTCGGCGCGAGCTTCGCGTCGCAGGGCACGATTGCATCACATGTTAAGTAACAGGAGATTCACAGAGGGACTTGTTCCTCCATCAGACTGCAAAACAGGCTAAGCTTCCACCCCACCCAGGGTATTTTTTTGTATAACAATAGGAGCAGCAGGAGAAATCACGTTTATACATGACAACTTTATTGAGGGGGAAAAAAAACCCCCAAACTCTTTTCATGCTACCTCCAGTTTACTGTGCCCTCCCTTCATCTGTCCATCATCCTGCATGGAAACACAACACTGCCAGTACTGTTTTTTGTAGCCATGAAAGACAGCCTTTTTGTGGGAGCTTGACTCTTGTCAGAGTAAAAGCCAAGCATTAAGAAAAGCTGTTATTTTCTTAGCAATGTAAATCAGCTTCTGCCAGTAGAAACCAGACTATTCCGAGAGCTCCCTCAGAAGGCTTTGGCTGTCTGCATGTAGTAAATTGAGTAAGGCAGAGCTGTGAAAAGAGAGAAAAGGAAAGCTGGCTTTCTGGGTGTTGCTTCCCACGAAGTGCACAAGTCTGTTGTGTGTCTTGTTCCTCATGCACTTTGTCACCAGTCTTACTTTTGCACATCTGGGATTGTTGTGGGTTAAAGAGCAAGAGAGCTTTCTGAGCTGGAGTACTGGTGGATTACAGAGTGGCACTGTGCTACCCTGTTGTAGTGGGTTTGCAGTTCCCTGCCCCCCCACCTTTATAAACCTCGGCTAAAACTCAGAAAAACACTGGAAGTTAATAAATGAAGCTTTATATTTACAGCAGTGCACAATATACAAGCAAATATTTACAAGGTATAACAGATATTTACAGTGAAAAACAGTGAAAAAGTAATACAGACACCACAGCCCTCCCAGAGACCAAAATCCCCAAGAGAGGGTAACCAAAACCCCCCCCCTACCACCTTTCCCCCCTTCCCCAGCCTTATCTCACCACCTGATGATGCTGCAGATAAGCTGAAGATCAGTCAGAGAGATTAGTGGCAGGAATTAATGGTTTTAGTGATTTTACTCTGAATTAGCTAAAAGACAGAGAGACAAAGAGGGATCATGCCAGAGAAGCAGCCGCTGCCAGACACAGACAGAAGCAGACTGCTAATCTGGTTGTTTTGAGAACAGCTCTTGAAACAACTTTTTTTTTTCTTCTCAGTAAAACTCAGTGAAGTGCCACACACTGTGTTTAACTCTCTCTCAGCCAATAGTCTAATTTCTAAACTCGAATCCTCCAATTAGCTCAAACCAACACACCTGTGTTGCCTCTTACATCTATAGGAATCGCATTCCACACAACCTTGCTGAGTAAGGACGGCAGCTGTTTAGGTTTAGAGGTACAAATGAATGCACGGCTTGCAGAAGAGAAAAAATTGGGCTTAGAATTTCCCAATCTGTTCTAATGAGGAAAAAAAAAAAAAAAAAAAAGTTAAAAACCCAAACAACCCAAGTCTGTGTATTTACCTTGGGAATATTCAGTTGAGAGGATTTGGGCTGAAGGATGGAGTTTTTGTTCAGACTTGTTTCTGTTCCAGCTTTGACAGCCAACAGGCTTAAGCCAAGAATTTTAGTAATGGTGTTTCCTGAGAACTGAGCTTTTTTAGGTTGAGGGAACATCTGTCTGCCTGTGAGGTTGCAGACTTTGTTTTATTTTTCTAGGGCCAGGGACTGCCAGAGCATTCTTTAGTGCAATCTTGGAAAAGAACCCACATACTCCTTTACAAACAAAGTTGTTCCTGCCTGCTGTTATCGTCCTTGCTGTAGGCAGGACCATGCTGGGGGATAATTAACAGGCAGTTCATTGCAGTGGGCCAGAAATTGAATTAAATTGTCCTGGTATAAAAAGTGGGATTCAGCTGCTTGTGTTGGGAGAGGGAGGTGATCACCCCTCAACATTTGGAATGGCTTTGCAAGGTTCCTGTTGGAACCAGCAGTACTCGGTGTGACTATTTGGGACTTCCAGATGTATGTAATTATTTAAAGGATACTTAAATCTAGATTTTTTTTTTTTTTTTTTAGGTTTCAAATTTAAACTGAATTAAGCTTCTGTAAATTTTTACTGGAATGGTAACATTTCTGTCTTTAATAACCTACCAAAGAAAACTGATCTTGATTTTCATTTTATACCAAAGCCAGTTGCAGAGAGGAGTCCTTGATGAATGTAACTAAATGACATTTTATTCATGGCACCTTTCTATTTCTTCGAGTATTTCTGTTAACTAAGAGATTTAAAAGTTTTTAATTTAAACCGAATTAAGCTTCTGTAAATTTTTACTGGAATGGCAACATTTCTGTCTTTAATAACCTACCAATGAAAACTGATCTTGATTTTCATTTTATACCAAAGCCAGTTGCAGTGAGGAGTCCTTGATGAATGTAACTAAATGACATTTTATTTTGTAAATATTTCTGTGCATTTATTTCTGTAAATGAACTGTTTCTTCAAGCATTTCTGTTAACTAAGAAATTTTAAAGTTTTTAATTTAAACTGAATTAAACTTCTGTAAAATTTTACTGGAATGGTGACATTTCTATCTTTAATAACCTACCAAAGAAAACTGATCTTGATTTTCATTTTATCCCAAAGCCCATGAGGAGTCCTTGATAAATATAACTAAATAACATTTTATTTCTGTAAATATTTCTGTTCATTTATTTCTGTAAATGAACTTCAAGTATTTCTGTTAACTAAGAGATTTTTACATTTTAAATTTAAATTGAATTAATATTTTTACTGGAGTGGCAACATTTCTGTCTTTAATAACCTACCAAAGGAAACTGATTTTGATTTTAATTTTCTACCAAAGCCAGTTGCAGTGAGGAGTCCTTGGTGAATGTAACTAAATAACATTTTATTCATGGCACCTTTCTGTAAGTGAACTGTTCCTTCAAGTATTTCTGTTAACTGAGAACTATTTCCGTGTGCCTAATGGGATCAGCTGGGGTAAAAGCATCCAAAATGTCCCCTGTAAATAATCACAGAATGGTTTAGGTTGAAAGGGAGCTCAAAGCTCAGCCAGTTCCAACCCCCCTGTGCCATAGGCAGGGACACCTCCCACTAGATCAGGTCACTCAAGACCTCATCCAGCCTGGCTTTAAACACTTCCCTACCCTAGATCAGGCTGCCCACAGCCTCTGCCAGCCTGGCTGCAAACACCTCCAGGTCTTTGATCACATTGGGTGCTTCCGTGCTCCGCAACCTCCCTGGGCAACCTGTGCCAGTGTCTCACCACCCTCACTGTGAAGAACTTCCTCCTAACATCCTGTTTAAATCTCCCCCATTCCAGTTTAAACCCGTTCCCCCACGTCCTATTCACAAGACCTTGTGAATAGTCCATCCCCAGCCCTCCTCTAGGCCCCTTTCAGATGCTGGCAGGCTACTATAAGGTCTTTGAAGACAGAATCACAGGATAATGTAATTGGGAGTTTATATTCTGAATGTATTTTCAACCACAGCTCCAGTTGCAGCAGAACATCAGGCTTGGATCACCTCCTCTTGTTATAACTGGGAGGAAAGGGGAAGATGCAGGTGCTGTTTCTGAAGATGATGGTTTACCTAGAAGCCCTCCTGAGATTTCCACCCTTCGTGAAGTTCTGACAGATTCACCGAGCAAGGTATAGTTGTTGTGTCACTTCAGTGACCATCTGTACAGCAAAGATAAAAATCTGCTTGCACGAGTAGAATCTGCTTGCTTTTGATAAAGTCTTGATGGTACAGATCAGTCCAGACTAGAACAAATTGCCTAGGTGGACTGTGGACTTGTGACTGTGAGCAAATGCCCATTCTGAGCACGTTTCCAGATGCTTTTATGTAGACCAATGCTGGGGACGTTCTGACCTCTATCATTAGGGAAAGAAGAGAAATGCAGTTGATATGGCAACTCTCAGTGCCTTTGGGCAAGGCAGACCTGGCAGACCTATGTGGCAGAAAGCATAAGAAGTTAATTATTCACAGGTGATTGTCCTGTTACTGTCACTGTTACACTTCCAGTCTGAGAACAAGCTGAGATGCTCACACTGCACACACGAATTTAACAATCTGTCCTGGTGGAGAACACACAACAGTGTGCCCTGGTGGCCAAGGTCAATGGGATCCTGGGGGGTATTAAGAAGACTGTGTCCAGCAGATCAGAGGAGGTTCTCCTCCCCCTCTACTATGCCTTGGTGAGACCTCATCCTGAGCACTGCCTTCAGTTTTGGGCTCCCCAGTCGCAGAGGAGAGTCCAAGGGAGGGCTGTGAGGATGCTGAGGGGATTGCAGCACTGCCTGGGAGGAGAGGCTGAGAGACCTGGAGCTGCTTAGTCTGCAGAAGAGAAAACTGAGAGGGGATTGAATCAATGTTTGTAACTATCTGAGGGCTGTGGGTCAGAAGGGGGGGTACAGGCTCTGCTCACTGCTCCCTGGGATAGGCCAAGGAGCAATGGATGGAAGCTGCAGCACAGGAGTTTCCACCTGAACATAAGGGGGAACTTTACTGTGAAGGTCCCAGAGCAGTGGCACAGGCTGCCCAGAGAGGTTGTGGAGTCTCCTTGTCTGGAGCCTTTCTAGGCCTGTCTGGATGTGTTCCTGTGTACCCTGGGCTAGATTGGATGGTCCTGCAGTGGTAGCGAAGTTGGACTTGATGATCTCCTTGGGACTCTTCCAGCCCTTAACATCCTGTGATTCTATCTTCAAAGAGCTGAAGAGATTGACAGTTTCCTGCACCTGTAAAAGGAGAAGATATTTTGAGTGTTTTAAAGCTAGTGAGAAAAAACCAAAATTATGGGAACTGCAAGAGAACCTTAAACAATTACTGGGTTTGGAATAAAGCATCTCAAAGCCAGGGCAATGTTAGTTGAATTGACAGGAAGTGGCAGTCCTATGAGTCTGGAAACAGATCCTGATGGGAATCAGAGGGATTTGATTTAATTGGGGCCATTATCGAGGCAGGAATTATAAAATCTGTAGTTATTTTATTTGCAAAAAGCCCTGCCCACAAACTGTCTCCAGTTTGGGTTCTAACTTGGTCAGGAAAAACTTCACAAGGATGCTTATGGGCAATTCATGAATTTAGGAGAACCAGAATATTGGAAAAATTCAGCCACAAAATGGTTTTGCCCCACTTATACACAAGGCAGCCTGAAGCCCTAGGGAAAGTCTGTGCTACTCATGGCTGTGGAGCAGAATTCAGACACAGTCCCTGGCTCCTTTGTGGCAGTGTCTGATCTGTTGAGAGGCTTCCATATCTTCCCAGGCTCTAGCAGGGTGCTGGGAAAGAGGCAAATGAGCTCTGACCTGATCCTGGTTCCTCTTGGCACAGAGGTTTGCAGAGGTGCAGGCAGGAGCTCTTGCAAGTGTGCAGAGACCACAGTGGTGGTGGCGGCACTGCTCACTGAGTTGTGAGGCACTTACTGCCGTAACTTGAGGCACTTCAGTTTCCAGGTAGTTCAAGCCCAAAACATCACGGCTAAGTGTGGTGGTTTAAGCAGTTCCCTGCCCCCCCACCTTTTGAAATAACCCCAGCTAGGACTCAGAACACTGGAAGTTGATAAATGAAGCTTTATATTTATAGCGATGCACAACAGACAAGCAGATATTTACAGATATATACAGTGAAAAGGTAATACAGAAACACCACAGCCCTCCCAGAGACCAAAATGCCCAAGAGGGGTAACCAACCACCCCCTACCACCTTTCTCCCCTTCTCCAGTCTTATCTCACCACCTGTTGATGCTGCAGATAGGCGGAGGTAGCTCGGCCAGGGTGGTTAGCAGTGGGAAAGAAATTAGTAGTATTACTGAGAATTAGCTACCAAGGCAGAGACAAAGAGACCATGCAAGAGAAGCAGCCACAGCCCAGAGTGGTCTGAAACTGTCTGTGTTATCTATGTTTGGGTTACACTTCTAAACCAAATTTTTTTTCTTTCTCAGTAAAGCTCTGGGTGAAATGACATCCTGTGTTTACCTCTCTCAGCCAATAGTCTAATTTCTCACTCAAATTCTGCAAGTAGTTCAAACGAGCACACTAAGCTGGCACGAGGCAGAGCAGAACAGGTTGTCTGAACTGAGAGCAGTGAGGCAGAGCAGTGAGGCAGAGCAGTGAGGCAGAGCAGTGAGGCAGAGCAGTGAGGCAGAGCAGAGCAGAATGTAGAGCAGAGCAGCACACAGTGAGGCAGAGGCAGCACAGAGCAGCACAACTGCTTGCAGCTTAGCTCCATTTATATGATTTGCCCAAGTGCAAAGGCTCCTTTGGCCACAGAGATTCACCAATCAGAATGGCATTGCCAAACTAACCATATTGGGTGAGCCCAGGGCTTGCTTGCCCTTATTTGGGCAAAACACTCACAAGTACCTAAACACCTGTGGGTACTTGTCTAGCACTGTGGGAGGGGACATAATGGCCCAAGCCTTTGTTTTCCTCCTGCCCTTGCTTCATCAGAAGGGTGGGGCAAGCCAGGACATCTAATAAGCCTATTAGCCTTCCACAACAGGAGTTTGGGTTCTCTTTTCTTGGGAATTGCCTTCCCACAGCAGATGCATGATTTTGCACTTGAGTAAGCATATGGACATTTTTATCTTTGAAGATCTTAAAACAGTTAGTCAAAATAACTTCATGAAATGTGTTGCCTCCTGTGGTCAAGCTTCATGGCCTATCTCTTAGCAGGATAAACTCCCCCTACCTTGTGTTTGATTCCCAGTGAGCAAACGAAACCTACTCTGTGAGGCAGAGACTTGCTGATCCTTCCTTTACCTTTCCTCTTGTGTTTTCTCACAATTAGCACTGGAAATCTTGTCCCAGAAAGTTCAATGTGATACTTCCCTCGACTTACCCTCTTCCTTATTTTATCCCACAGTCTTCCAACCCTGTTCAGCGTCATAGCTCTTTGAGTTTAGGCGGGACAGACAGTGAAGATGAACAGGTAAAGAGCTGCTTTTCCTCCTAAAAAACATTCCTGGCACAGTATGTGTGGTGTCTGTATGGAGCCAGTACAATAATTATTTTTTTTTTTTTTTTTTAATAAATATGTCCATGGTACAGTGTATCCTAGCAAATAACTCATAAACAGAGTGATGCAAACGATACTGCAAATGTACCTCTCACTCTCTTCTGGATAAGGGCCAGATGAAAAGAGGCAGAAATCTGTTAGTAAGTTCTTTGTGCGAACAGCATAGTCCACCCTGTGACACAGCACCAATCTGTGAAGTTACAAAACAGAAAAACTGGACAAGGCAAAGCACTTCAATTGCACTGCCATGTCCCAGGGCCCCTATACCCAACAGCACTCATAGCTTCATAATACTTGCCCATCAGCAGTGACTTCTAGGGTAGGGTGTCCCTGGGCATGGCAGGGGGGTTGGAACTGGCTGATCCTTGTGCTCCCTTCCCACCCTGACTGATT